>JACJUY010000311.1:102334-124111 GCA_014220935.1 Platorchestia sp. MABIK
GGAGGAGAGTTAAGGGGAGTGTGAGGAACGTGTGAGGGGAGTGTCGGGGGTGTGAGGGGAGTAGAGGGAAGTATGAGGGACATGTGAGGGGAGTGTAAGGGACGTGTGAGGGAGGTGAGGAGGACGAGTGAGGGAAGTGTAAGGGACGAGTGAGGGAAGTGTAAGGGACGTGTGAGGGGAGTAGAGGGAAATATGGGGGATGTGTGAGGGGAGTGTGAGGGAAGTGTGAAGGGAATCTAGGAGACATGGGAGGAGCGGGTGTAGTGCGACGTGTAGCGCTGCGTGTGACTGAGCGTGCAGTGGCTGCGTTGTGTTGCGATGATCTAGAGTTCCTGACATTGAGTTGGTTTGCCAGAGGGAATGTTATTTTATGGAAAAATTATATATTATTTTGCGAGCGAGAGGCCTGCCTTGCGCCACACAAATTCTGACGGCATGAAAGCAACAAAATTGAGCAAAAATTATCCAACTCTAAATTTGTCTACAAGGCTAAAATGTGAGGATTTTCTTTTGAAAAAGCGGTGTGTAACGTAGCCACGTTGACAGAAGGACATTCGCTGTTGACTGTACCTTTACAACGACGTAAATTGTTGGAAAATCTGCACCGTGCGCCGGTTGTGCTTACGCAGCGTCCCCGCTTGCTGCACCATAGCTCACCGCTCACACTGACCCTGTTTGATGCCAGAGTAATGTCCGGATCAGCACTCTGTTAATGAGAACAATGATTTAATAACATAATACTAAGCTCTGCACGCTGAAGAAAATATTTTCTCATCGTATAATTTAATCTCTGCTCAGTGAAGATAATTTCATGATCAGTTTCTATATTTACCGTCTTCGTCATGCCAGGGTGCTCATTAGATTAGAGGAACGTACGGTGGAATATCTGACGTGCGGGCCACCACCTACAGGCGAGCGAAGTCGTGCGGCCACTCTCCACAGAGCTTTGTGTAGAAATGCATGCCATATTACTACGAAACATGATGTAAATTTCGATAAGGAGAAGGCACACATCAACCCAACCATCGTATTGTCTGGCCATGTAAATGCGGTTCTCGAGCAATTTGTGTGTTTGAGCAAACTTTTATAGGGCAAATATTCCTTGATTTCCTATCTTATGCATCTAGTGACTAACTTTGATGTGCATAAAATTGATGTGCAGGCATTTTCCCTCTTGCCCTGCTGCATTAGCAGGCCTCAGCTGAGCTCCAACACAGTGGCGGTACTGTGGTGGCTGTAGAAACAAACATCGGCATCTACGGATGCTTCATTTCCAATTGAAGAATGATACATATCACCTTATACATTGGTTTTTCAAATGCCTTATAACTAACACCAGGACGCCATGACGTTTTCCCCCGGTCAAAGACCGGTACCCATTTCAGACACCTGGGTAGAGTGGGGTATTGTGCTTAGAATTTTTCTCCTATACCCAGCAGAGAAAATCGCCACCATCAGCGCCGAGACTCGAACCCGCGTTTCCCGCACGAAGTCAGGTCTTATAGGCACACGGCTATGGCGAGCCGTGATAAAGGTAGAAGATAAAGGTTAATGCTATGCACTGAGTTGAGTCTCCGTGGTTTTTAACATGACGCGAGCCTACTAAATAAGTCAGATGTTAACAAAGGTATGGTAAATTTAATGACTGGCTTGAGAATAAGGTTCATCGTGCTTATTTAACTTTACAGATCCTACCTGTGCCAGTATAATTACAAGCTCTGAGAGAGCAGGCAGCTGATCATGACACTCACTCGCGTCGCCTCAAGTGGGCCTAACGCTGACTCAATTGATATTCTGTGGACGCATTCAGTTCCGTGACTGAGGTGTCAAAATTTATTTATTTATTATGGAACTTGTGTAAGAGTTAATATTACTCTCATGTCTCCCTATAGAAGCAAACAGTCTCTGATCTTCATTGAGTAATATTCTCTCTAGCATTATACCCTTTACATAACCTGCCTAACATTGAACAACATTCTCTTTAACACTCTACGAATACACAACCTGCCTGGATTTGAGTACCACCAGGTAATTGTACTGTACCAGGTGGCTCTACTGCATCTGATAACTACTGCACCCGGTGAATATCTTGCGTTAGATAACTCTCCTGCATCATGTTACTCCCCTGCATCTGGTATCCCTCCTCTACCAGGTGACTGTATCATGTCCCGATGGCATTGCTAGCACCATCAGCTCACAAAAACTACCAATGGACTAGAATGCATAACTCTGTGGCAATTCACTGCTATAAATTCCTTACCTTTTCTTTCTAGAATGTTTCTTAATTCCCACAAAACAATACCCTGAATATCCCTTAAAATTGATACTTGCACACACCATGTTCCACGCCCACACATACCATGTCCCACACACCATGTCCCACACTCACACACCATGCCATGTCCCGACAACACACACACAGGTACACTCTATGCATGTCCCGTCCACATACACTCACACACACACACATTCACACCATTTCCCCTCTGCTCACACACACATACGTGACACACAAATCACATCACACAACGACAGCGCCGCTGCCTCACAAACAACCCACACAAATGAACAGCAAACATTCGTGCTGCCCTCCTGTCTTACTGCAGAATTTCGTCCGACCTATATTCTTGAATTATGAAGAAATACATCATTATGAATAATGAATTCACTAATCTAAAAAGTTATTTTTCCAATTTGTTATTGGTCATCATTGTTTTCACTTTTGATTTTATCTTTTTCATTATCCAAAATTTTTAAAACTAATTTTCAACGTTCAAGACACTCATAATCCACTTCAGTTCTAAATAATACATATTCTGCCTCAGCATGAGTATTTCACGAGCAAATTAACGAAGACTACAAGAGCGAGAAAGAATGTGGCCAACTAGACTCACTTTTCCCTTCCTTTTCTTGGCACATAAGAAATATTAACACAACTGAAAAAGAATTTGGTCCTAAAATGATGCAGGAATGCATTTCGGCGTGGGACGTCATAGATGTTGCGAGCTATTTTTGAGGGGGCAGCGGCCTAATGAGAGTGACCTAGACTTCTAATTATACGCACTGCGTTGACAGGTGTCGGTCGCGTCTCTGACCAATTGACACGCTAGGAGGTGGACCTGAAAATCACCTACATATTCACGACGATTTCATTACGTGCGTCAAAAATTGTGTAAATATAGGTGTTGACATACGTCATTGCAATCATGTTTGCAACTGTCTCATTAGTCTTAGTAAGAATGATATTCCAGATGAATGACCAACGTGGTGTGTTCATTTTGAACGACCACTTGATGATAGTATGCTCATGGCATCATCGCGTGTCTCTACGGAATGAAGTCACTTCACTCCTGAACAGCTGATGAGTGAAATGTTGGTCATATCAGCGTGGTAGCTCGAGACTAAGGAAAGTGGCCATTGTTTTTTTAACAAAAGCAAGGATGACAATGGTATAAAGCGAAACAACGAATTGAGGTAGTATAAACGAATTATTATAGTCATTGTTGCAACAGTTTGCTCAACATCTGCAGTAATGTGAAGAGATTTTTTTTACAATGGTCGTTTGTGAAACAAACCAAAAAACTTGAGACAATGACGTAAAAAAAGTGGAATATAATTACCTTTGACGAGGAAAGCTAACGTTGCAAAGCTCTGATAATTTTTGTTTTGTGAAAACAAGTTTCTTGAAAATCGTTTTTCTTATAGGTTCACAACATTCTTCAATATTAAAATTTCTGAGAATAGTAATCTTTTGTCTACAAGTTTGGGGTTCTGCAATTTACTTGGTGCGGCATAAGCTTACAAATTCTATTTTACTATCGAGTTAACGGTTTTAATAGTCTTCCGATTTTGCTTGTTTTTCATTCATATACAGTGCAAGATTTTACGCTTGTCCTGTTCTATTTTGCACTTATTAACCCCTACAGAAAGTTGGCTTGATGTAGTATAATTTTATAATGCAAATGAGTTTATTTATTATTTTTTCTTCATTTCACAGTTGCAGAGGTCTACAGGGATGCTTTTGGGCAGAGTATTCGTAAATAAACGTCTTAAGAAAATGGAATTACTATTGGCAATCGATTTATCATGTTTTAAAATGTTACTTGCGTCATTATTTCGAGCAGAAATAATGGTCAAAAGTGTTAGCCGCTTCTCTTACGTTTTCGCTGAAGATTTAGTCTGAGATATTCTGGACTTTGTGAGCTGGGAGAAGCGTGTACCTAGGTGATGTAAGTACCAGATTCTGTGTTTTTCATACGATGGGAGTAATTTCTATGTTAATTCTATTCTGTTGGTGAATACGGGAATATTCAGTCAACAGTTGCAGTAATAATTTAGTGAGGAAAATGAGTGCAGAATATCAACACACGCTTGCTTAGCTCATGGATGAATTAGCTTTTGATCAAAAAGGCGAATGTTGATCAAATGAAACATACATATACCATCTACCATAGTATATTACATGTAATGAGTTCCGTGAGGCGTGACCCAGTAAACAAATTGGAAAAATTTGAGATCCCTGCACTGGAGGCCAAGATGGCGTCACCAATGCACGAGCTACAATGCATCCTCACCTCTCTGATGAATATATGTTTGTGTGCGATGTTAATTTGGTAAAAGACGACTAAATGAGTGGGCACTATTGCCTCTTAATGAAACCAATAGTGCCCACCCTTTGTACATAGTTTCCCCTTGATTTTAGTAGTAGTATTTTTTTAATTCTGTGTTTATTTCCCGTATATTTTTATCTATTCATCTCCGTTTTGTCCTTTGCAGACAAATTTGTACTGATGATGAGCCTGGTGCTCGAAACGTTTACCTTTTATCAGCAATAAATAATTTTAGCAATGTTGACTTTGAGAGTAGCAACCTTGGTGTTTTTATTTACGATACGACTAAATTTGTATCAAAACTTTTGAAATCGTAGAAGTGAGGTAGAGAAAAGACTATTTGGTAATTTTTAGCGTAGTTAGCTAGACGGACCATATTTTTTTTCTGAGTGAACTGGGTCAACAGAAGCATTTGTTGAGGGGCAGTCATAATTTGCGTTCACGGTACTATCGTGCCTGCTGCTGGAACTGGATGCTCTTGTGCTTTACAATGGCACTACGCGTGCCGATGGGAAGCCGACTGGAAATTTCACTCAACTGATGGTTACTCGCAGATTTACCGAAAATTCAAATGCAGGGAAACTGACATATATTATTGGTATTTTGTTCTCTTCAATTTTTAAGTTCAACTAATTTTCGGCGAGATTTGGTTAACACGTATTGGGCCATATGTGTACCACTAGGTAAATTGCTCATTCTCGAACCGGTATAAATGAATGACATTTCATTGTCTCGCAACTCTTTAAAAAATGAATTATCACACAAGGTGGAATGTTATCGTGAATTCATTTTTTCATATTTCATCGGAAGGATACAAATTTATTCAAGCAGTAAAGTCGCTCTCCCAATTTTGATTCTTACAACCTAACCAACCAACTTTTAACAACCGCAGAAACGTGGTGAGCATTTTAAGTGTTTGACAATATGTTGCTCAGAAAAGTTTACGTACTAGCTCGATGACGCAACATCTGATGGTGAAGAAAACGATTCAGTATTCGCTTTCGTGTCACTCGTGCATCGATCAATTGTGAAGCTCGTGTTGATGAAGTGACAGCGGGATACAACGTTGCATCTGTGTGGGAACTGCCTCTCCCGGGGGGTGAATGTGAGGTCCCGAGCAGAGGGTACAGTTAGCCTTTGTATTGTTAAAATAGAATAGATTTTTTATTTTGTTAAAGGCCATCTTTTTCTCGGTTCGCCGCTGTCCTGTTTTTCAGCATCTGACTTTCTACAGTTTTTCAGGAAAGTTATATTTTTTTAATCGATTGATCTTTAAAAACTTGAAAACGATGAAAACGGTTAATATTGAATTATTTATTTGAATTTTTCAAGGCTTATATTCATATATCTAGGAAGAATCTATTCATTCTGTACAATGTTTCGGAAACCGGCTCCAATCTCAGTAAGTCAATCTGTGAAAAATTGATAGAAGTAAAATTCGGTCAAATCAAAAGAACATAAGTTCTCAATAAAAATCTACGCATAAATATGTAACGGAAATGGGGTATTTGTACTATTAAGAACGGGTTTTCTTTAGCTATGAATAGGGATTCTAAAATACGGAAATCTTAATCATAAATATTTCCCTACCAGAAATATTTTAATACTGTTTTCTTCATTTTCAAGTTTCTCCAATTTTTATCGCTTTCAGACCCTTCCTTCTCAACTCGCGGTTTCTATACGCAGGGAGTTTCGTGTGGGAGCACACCTTGTGCATAGATTCCGCGCTCCCTTAACTCCATACTAAACAAGGCCTTCATCTTTCGTTTTTTGGAACACCTTGGTTTTGGGAAGAGATGTTAAAAACTAACTCCTAACCAAACCTAACGCGCCGTGCAAAGAAACATATCTTCACGACCAGAAATGCCGGTGCTGGGAGCCTTCACTTGTTCACCTGATAACAGGGCAGGGCGCAGGAACCTCTCGAGGCGATAGTCGGGTCTCGTGGATACACGACTGCTAGGAGGCCATAAAATGCGCGCCTGCGGAGCACGCTAACCGGCACGCATTATGCCTCAGAATTTTTTTTGAAAAACTATTTAAAGCTAGTGTGTACGGCCCGCCAAAAATGACGGGATTCAATGTTTTCCTCGAATTAATTTTCCAGGCGTGGGTGACGCACGACTTTATCCATCCTAATAGTTCTCGCGATTAAAATATTTTAGTACTTGTGCACTGGTGAAACTCGTATCACAGGTACGGTCATTAAGCATCCTTCAAATCAAAGAAGCTGTTTCTTGAGAAGCGGACACCAAACAAATAAATAAACGCATCAAGGGTATTATTAGGTGAGATGGAATGAAAAGGGTAGCTGGCCCCGTTGCTGTGGCAAAAGCCCCTTGATTTCTCAGCTCTATGATCACCTAGCGTCCTGACTGCACTCCTCAGCACCTGCTGATAACAGAAGTTATAACACGCGTGTGAGTCCTGTTGACGAGGTTCCGTTACTCCTAGAAATACAAACAGAAAACATCTGTCGGTCAAATACAGCACGGCTTGACCTACTAAACGAAAAACTTCTTGATTGTTGCGTTAGTTGGTGCAATCTGGCCACATGCTCGGATTCAAAGTGTCATTAACGCAGACGCTGGTGTTCCGTCGTGAGAGGCAATATTGCCGGAGTGCAGCGTTCATTTTCCTGATGCAGGCTGAAAAACTTATCTGTGATGAAAGTAGCGAAAGTTGGCATGTGTGCAAGTTATGTCATGACGAGGAATCTAGAGTCTTTTCCTTTGAAGCTATACGCGGCATTCTTTAAGCAGACGACACGCCTGGTCCAGCCGGAAAAACATGGGTGTGAAGTTGAGATATGATCAGCTGCGTTGAGCATCATTACCAAAATAAAACTAGGCGCCCTCTGTTCAGGTACGGTGTGGCTGTTGGCGGGCAGCGCGACATGGAAGCGTATAAAGCGGCCCATAGACGATCAATTTTATTGTCAATATAATTGACAATGATGAATATTGACAATTATATTGATCGTCTGTGGGCTTAATTGACGACCGTCAATTAATTGACTCAATGTATTGACGCAATAAAATCAGTTTGAGCTTATAGACGATCAATTTAATTGTCAATATCATTGTCAATGATGAATATTGACAATGATATTGATCGTGTGTGGGCTTGATTGACGACCGTCAATTAATTGACTCAATGAATTGACGAAATCAAACCATTTTGATTTTTTATTGATGGTTCGTCAATATATTGAAACGTCCATTTGGAAACGTCAATATATTGCGTCAATATTTCATTCTGAGCTCTGAAAGTCGTAGTGTATACACCTGGATATACTTCGAATTTTGTTTTTGTGTACATGCAGATCTGTTACTTCTTGCATGGTGGAGTGCGCTGCTACAAATATGCGTTACTTTTTATGTCTGATTATTAAAAATATCATTTGAATGTAATGAACTTATTTTATTTTTAATTATTAGCCTTTTTATAAGCATTGTGTAGAAAAGTAATAACTTGGTACTTATCCCTTGGAATCTGCTACTTTCGTACGGCTAAATGTTGTACTTTTAACAAAATACGTAGGGCAAGTTATGGCAACCAGGGCTGAGGGTGCTTACATACCAAAAGACTGAAAGAGAGAAAGCAAGCGAGAGGGAAAGATGTCGGCAGAATCTATCACACATAAAATAACAGCCAGTTTGCTCCTAAATGTCATGGAGAGATGTCTATAACACAAACGAGCAGTACAAGCATGCGTTTGTAACGTTGAATTTCATTCCTACTACATCCCATTGCTTTGAAGCATGTAATCTGTCCCTGTGCTTTGGATTTTTTTTACTTTAAAATGCAAAGTGCAGCATTAACATTGGATATCAGAAGTTCAGTGTATGCTGGAGGAATTGAGCAGTACGCCACCCTTATCGACATCTCACCGCGCACTGCGAGGCAGCCAAAGGCTTCTCGCTGCAGCTCTCAAGCGTGAAACTATCTTCGAGTCGGTTTCTCGCTTCAGCCAATCTTCAGTCTTTCTCGCTCGCTCTCTTGCTTGCTTGCAGTGTGTGCACTCCCATAGCAATCCATGTTAATCAATTCAAGCTCGCTTGCTTTCTCTCATTAAATCTTTTGGTGTGCAGGCATCCTGACACTTTAGGTATTTAATAGATAGATCTAGATGTTTTTTGCTTGAACCTTGCTGTAAAGTTTGGAATGTAGATATTAGCTAAAAAAATCTAGATAGTTTTTTAGCTTGCTTGATATTATCTTGCGGGAATTACTCTTAAGCGATGCATATGATATATCACTCTAAATTAATATAATAAATCCGCTGTAACGACTGGTTTTCATCAATTACATTGATGAAAAGATTGACGCCGTATGTGGGCAGCAAAAAATCTCAGCAATATATTGAGTCAATGATATTGACAATTAAACTGATCGTCTATGGGCTCAAACTGATTTTATTGCGTCAATACATTGAGTCAATTAATTGACGGTTGTCAATCAAGCGCACAGACGATCAATATAATTGTCAATATTCATCATTGTCAATCATATTGACAATAAAATTGATCGTCTATGGGCCGCTTTAGTAACGTACGTTAACCAGCCTGCACGCTGCAGTGCAGTCATCGGCCTGACCGTGCCTCTAATGCCACACTGCGTCTGATCGACTTCCGGCCTGGCACGAGCTGGGCACTGCATGCTGAGACAACGGTAAGGCGCCTTAATTAACAAAGCCTACGATATTCATACCTGTTACAAGTATAATGTGCTATTCCAGTTCAGTTGGGGGCTAACAAAAGTCCTTTGGATGATATTAGAAATATGCGCGCAAGAGTGCACTTATTTTGAATTACAGTGGAACGCCCAGCATCGTGCTTGCCCTCCCCTCACAGATGTCGCTGTCGAGCAGCTTGTCTTCGTTGCCAAGAGCAAATATTTTTTGTGTACGCACGAGCATTGACGTCTAGCAAGGACGGTCAGCCGGCCAACGAGCCTGGCAGGCTATAAATACCTCCTCTAGCTAACTGCTGCCGTCTCAAATACTTCAGTTCTATTTGGCCGCTATTAACTGCTCTGCCATTTTGGTGCGAGCATTTTCCTGCAGCCGTTGTGATTATTAATGCCTCCGAACTAATGTTTGCTGAACACCCGGCAGGCTCACCATCTGCCTTCCGGTACTCGTGAGGGAACTTAGATCCCAGACTTACTACGGGAGCGCAATCCGCTTTCTGATTTCCAAGCCTACTAGGAAATCAATCCGCTAGCCTATGCCTGATTAGGAACTATCGCTGGCCACGCTTCCTGAATTAGAGATTCGCACTAACTGTGGCCCGAATGGTTCTTTTGTTCAGCCCAGCGTGTCTGCAGCGACGCTCTCTGGCATGTCTTGGCTCGTACCAGGCCTTATAAAGGCAAGAAGTTATTGCATCGAGCTCTACACCCTCCACTCACGCCTGACGCTTGCATGGAGAGGTGTGCGTTCGGAGTATACTTCATGCCCAACACGTTGACTACGGGGATATACAAATAAAATTTTAACTATTTTGCCACCTATTACGAAATGAATTCTAGAGTATAAGGTAACATATTATGGTTCAATTGTATTCATTACACTTTTTAGAAAGATTAAAAAAATGTATTAGAGCAGTAAAGCCGGTTATTCAATACGATTTTTTCTCACCGAACCAAACTGACCGTTGCAACCGCACAACCATAGTCAGGTGCAGCATAGGAAGAGCATAGACCAGTATTCGTGTTTTTCATTAGGTTATAGAGGCAGTTGAGAGAGGATGAGGTCTTGTTTCGTGTTCAGACTGTGATGCATAATTCAGGCTTTCAGGAAAGACGAGCAAATTTTGTATCGTCTCAGAGAAGAAAGTGTGCACAACATTAAATTGGTCGTTATTTCAGGCGCATGTGGTGCAGCGGGTCACTATTGGAGGCCAGTTGAAGTCGCCGGCCCTACGCCTGCTGAGCGCGTAAGTACGCAAGAGCTTTTTGTTGTCGACCAGACGCTTTTTTTTACTGTCAAGGGCTGGTGTCTCTTTGAAAAAGTGGCCAGAATTTGAGCCGTGACTTTCGTGAGTTGCCAGGTAAAACAAGGAGAAACGTGTATTTTATGGAATGATTGATTCGCTGAGGCCTTGCCATAACTAAATCTAGTCAGCATACCTTTTTTTTCCTCTAGGGAAAAACGAGATCCATGCATTGAGCTGGATTACTCGGTGTCCCTGTTTGGGAGAACAGACCTACCTCTGAGTGCTTTAACGCAGATTAGATTTTGTAAGCAATCCATAGCGATGTTCGCGTTGCTGCTCGACGTGATGGTCTCCCGCGTCTTGGCCAACCTCGCAACTCGGGCTGGAGACGCAGCCCGCGCCGCCGCAGCTCACATCGCCTGCCAGAGCGAGAGCGCGCGCTGTGCATTGTGCACAGGTGGACAGACTGTGAGGCAAGGCGCGGTTTAACTGAGCTCCTACTTCCAGCTTATTATTTCGTGTAGGGTTTGGAGAATTTGGCTTAGGGCAGGTCTCGTTATTTAGGTGAGGAGACAGACATGAACCGACCCAATAATGGTCGCTTCAGACGACTGATTTGTGATAAGCATCTAGAGGACAGAGCTCTGAGCTTTTGGATGCACACAAGATTATTGTTTAGGATAATATACTTTATTTATGTTGATGTATGATGACGTGACACTAACCTGTTGTACAACCCATGTCCCCATATTGGTAGTATTAATGCTACTGCCGGTGCACTGTCTACTGACCAGCGTAAAGCTGCGTTACAACTGTCTCACACAGAGAGCTGCGTAGCTTTTTGTTCCCGCGTTTAAGACGCCATCGGCAACTCCCATTTGTGTGTGTGGTCTTTATTTTGAGAGCCTCCTGTTAGCGGAAATCTTGGTGGGCTGCTCGTTCTTGTGCATGTCAACAAACACGCGAGGTTCTGTGTGAGATGCTGCTTGCTCTGCTCTCTTTTTGCCCGCACTCGACCTGTGGACGGTGGAAGCATTGCTCTGCCAGCCCACACCCGCACTTCAAGTGCATCGCTGTCGACGTCCTGGATTGTGCGGTGCACCACTACCTGCGCTGGCTTCCAGGGTCTCACTATGCGAATGCAATGCTACCATTCACCAATGCAGCTCTATAGGGCTGCCAGATGCTCAGTGATCAAATTTTTTTCAAGAAAGCTCCAACTTAGGGATTTTGGCCGGAAGAAAACGCGCGTAGCATGTCAACCGAAAAACTTGTACTCTCAGCTGCACTATTACGGCGGCATGAGTTGTTCGAAAATCAGGCCCCTGTTGAGGAGTAGCGCAAAAGCGGCAGCGTGGTGCTGTCGTCGCTGCACTTGCGAGTTCAACGTATCTCTCAAACAAGAGATGTAGACCGGGAGAGGAAGTGAAGATGAAGACACGAGAGGATACGACCGCAAACCTGGACAGCTATAGAAGGTCATCAAGAAACTCACGCTACTCAATGTCGATGAAAACTTGACTTTAAAGTTAAAAACTGATAGTAACGTTGATGTTCTGAATATTTATATTTCACCTTGATGGTGAAAAATTATTACTTATTGCCGTGCAGGTAAACTAATCTATCATATGAGGCCCTGAATGGGTAATCATAACATCAACACACGGCCCGTAAAAAGCATGAAAAGCTAGGCTTATGACCAACCGCCATTGTGTTCACCAGCAGGCTGCGAGGTCACCACAGTTCGTCAAGGCTCAGTCAGTGCCCCATGTCCGCACACCTGCAGCAGTCGCAGGACACCTCTGTGACGTCACCAGCTCGTTTGTTGACAATACGCAAGCTTGGAGAACTGAGCCCGAGTTTGTTTGTTTCTTGTGGCACCAAACGCAGAAACTTCCCTCGTTGCTCAGGTTGCGAGAACCAATCTCTGTCGACTTCCGTAGCTCAACTGGTCACAGACACGCAATGGGCCCCTGAATTCGTCACATATTTTGTATGTCGGTCATAGACCTTTGCCTTAGCCACGCTGCGTTAGGTTTGGCTTCAGTTGTACGAGTCACCATCCCTGAGAGCCAGGTCTTTTAATGAGCTCGCTAAAACAGAGAAACTTGAAGAAATTTACCTCCCCATTAAAATTTCGTTACTAAGATGAAAAATTCTATCGAGCATTAGGTACGGATAAAAGTTAATTGAAACTTCCATCCAAAATTTTAGGAGTTACTAAAGGTCTTGAAATGCACACAGCCACGCTACAGAGCTGAACGCTCGATTAATTGAATTCTGCGTGTGCGTGTTTTGAAGAGAATATATCTGGTCATGTTTCTAGCATAAGCCTGGAATATTCAACCAAATACCCCAGTGTCACTATATTTTAAATTAGAATACTCCGTAATTTTTCTTGAATTGCAAACACTTCCTGCTTTACAGCCTCTAAATTTAGCCTGTGAGAGGCCGAATAAAGTTTGGAGCGAGTGACATGCTGGCAAAATTACAGAGAGTGCTCAGTAAGGTGCCGCCACCGGCGTCTGCTCCCTTCAGCAGGTGGGGACAAGTAGTCACAGTGGCGCACCTTGCTAGATATCAGTTGTCTGTTTGCTTATATTTGGTGTGCCTTGAGATTCTATTTCTCACGCTATTAAAATGATTTCATTTGAGTCGAGCCAATGCGCGCAAATGTCTGGCATCAGTGTCGAGCATCACTGGTCGAAGGCTTCGTGTTGACGTAAACACGGCGTGCAAGTTTGCACCGAATACGACAACTAAATAGTCTTAGACCGGAGTTATCGTTAACTCAGCTTATCAGTATTGCACCGATTCGCACAGGCATGCTGTGCACTGAAGCACGTACGCTGTACATCGCAGTGCACGTGAGTTGTGTAGCTGCCTGTGCACTCGCCCACAGATGATGTAAATCTCGGGTGCAAATACGACCAAACTGCAGCTGTATTTACGAGCAGCATACTCGAGATTGCTCTTCCACACTTGCTGACGAGTGTGGAGTTGAGTAATGGCAGGGCGGGTGATGGAAGCAACTTCAACCATAACTCTTTCAATTAACACGCTGACTATTGTAGGGTCTAATTTACACCTGCATGGGGAGAGCATCGAAGTCTTAATTTTTCCAGGTCGTGCGACTTCGCATCTTCCGTGCTCTACGACCTGTTGAGTTGAGTTCTGCAATGTTCATCAAACACGAGTGGCAGCGCTTGGTTTATTGCTATCACATACAGGTCAAACAAATTGAACTAAAAAGGGATACATAATGAACAAGTTGACACTACTGAATTTGAAATATATGAACAATGGACGAATACTAAAGAAATTGAATAAATTCTAACGCGCAGCGACACAGACGCCTCAACCGAAGTGCAAGCATGTGCAACTCCGGCAGAGGTAACCGAGCCCTGCGCTAGCCAATTTGAAGTGACAGGGAAAGGCTGAGAGGCAACGAAGTAAAGCGAACCAGAACAAAAAGGGCCGCTCCGCTGCTGTGTCTAAGATGTACAAAATTGGAATCTTTTCCCCATTAATGCAACACATAAGTTAACCCACTTGTAACTTTCGAAATAATGCACCTAGCGACTTCAAAGTTCTCTCAAACGAAAGATTAGAAGAATTCTTTCATTAAAGAGTAATTTGAAGTCGATAGGTTCATTTTTTCGAAAGTTACAAGTGGGTGAACTTATGTGTTGCATTAGTGGCGGAGCTTGCCTGCAAAAGATCTCAGAACTGCGGATACAACTACGTTTGTGCGGCTGCTACGGTTGGTTCGGTTAGGTTGTGAGTCGTAAAATTGAAAAACCGACCGTACTGCTCAATCCCATTCTTTTCCTTTCAAAATGGGGGAAACATATAACTGTACAGTAATATTTTTCTTCGTGTGCTAAAATATATTTTGAAAAAGTTAGTGGAAGAATTGAAGTGCTGTTCATTTATGCTGAAATGCAAATGCGCAATTTACCAGTGGTACACATAAGAGTATGTCCCAATACGTAGTTAACGATTTAAATTCATTGAAGTTACCAGGAGCGTTGGCTGGAAAGCGCCCACGTAACGTGCATTTGGGACTCAATCTCTTCAGCCTGACAAAACTTGCATGCTGACATACGCTCGCATGAAATGATCTCACTCTGTTATACTTAATCCGTTATGGCACTATGGGATATGAATTGTTCGTCACCATGCATCGGACGCTTGTTACTCTTCGTAGTTTCCTCTCAACGCTCTAAGTACTGTATTTTTTCCAAAGTGTGCCTATGTTTAGTGGAATATTTTATGCCTTCAATTATCTACTTTTCCTAAGGTGGAGACCAATATTGTATCTATAGATATTCTCCTCAGGGGGATACAAATATTGTTTCTATGGGAATTAGCACTCCCAGGGGGAAAATATGAGGGCCCGAGCTGAGAGTTAGGTAGGCTATCTTTTTGTTGAACTAAAATTTTTTTTGTTATGTCAAGGACCATATTTTTTTCGGTTCATTGCTGTCCTGTTTTTCAGCACCTACTACTTTCTTCTTCGACTTTGATCTTTTTTTCATGAACTTCTCTCTCAGCTTACTATTTCTATGCCCTTTCTGCATATATTCTGCGTTCCCTTAACTCCACACTAAGTGGTGCCTTCCTCTTTCCTCTCTATGGATCGCCTTTGTGGCGGATAGGGAGGCTTAAACTAACAAATAAGCTAATCTTATCTAATATATAGGAATTAACGCTCTCAGTGAGAAAATATTAGGTCCGAAGCTGATGATTAGGTAGGCCTTCTTCTTATTAAAATAAATTAGATTTTTTGTTTTGTTCCGGACTATCTTTTTGGGTTCACTACTTTTCTGTTTTTCACGACCTCTGAATTTCTTATTGAACTTTTATCTTATTTCAGAACTTTTCTTCTCAACTAACTGTTTACATGTGATGAGGATCCTGTACGGGAGCACACCCTGTGCATTGATTCCGCATTCCCTCAATTCCATACTAAAAATGCCTGCATCCCACTTGTCGTTGAATATTCTTCTTGTGTTAAGGGGAGGCTGAAACTCACTTATGATGCAATCTAAACTTTTTTAGTACACTGTACGAACACACCTTGTGCATGTATTCCCTCTTTAAGTAACTCAAAACTAAATGGGGCCTATCTTCTTTCTCTCTCTTCTCATGGGGATACAACTATTGTATATTTGGAAATTAGCGCTCCCTAGGGGAGTATGTGAGGTCCCGAGCTAAAGGTTAGGTAGGCCTTCTGAAATAGAATAGGTTTTTTGGTTTGTTTCGGACCATCGTTTTTCGATTCGCTGATGTCCTGTTTTTTCAGCTACTTTCTTCTTCAACTTTCATCATGTCTTGTTTCAGAAACTTCTTCCTCAACTTACTGTTTTTATGCACCTTGAGCAAAGAATCTGCGTTCTCTTAACTCCGTACTAAATGGAGCCTTCCTCCTTCCTGTTACGGTTAGGGAGGCTTAAACTAATATCTAATCTGTCTCCACGGACAGTCAGGCAACGTCGGAACTTCGTGCCAGCGTCCATGAGAGTAATACCCTGTTAAAGCACAGGCGAAATTGCGACAGTTAGTGAAGCAGAGCGGCACTCAGCGTGAGCAGGATAGGAAGAAAGCTCAAGCCACGGTGTGCAACAACAACTGAGCATGATGTGTTTATCTGAGGAATGTCGCCGTGCAGCTGCGTTCTGACCGTGTAGTTACGACGCAGGACATGCCGAGCGTAACGCACCTGCCAAAGATCCGTCGCTCACTTCAAAGTTCAAACCTGGCGTGATGGACGAGGTGTGTGCTGTAGGCCACGCGATGCGTCAAATGCTCTGACTGCCGCTGTCCTGCACCCATCAGCACTGTGACGTCTCGACTCCAAGCTGCTTGTGTGGTGCCGAGTTGAGCTCAGCGCCACTCCTGGGGCTGCTAAATGGCCAAGATTCGGATCTGCAAAACTTGATCTCAACAACCGACACCTCGCTCGGTGCACTGTCAGCTATGAGACAAGTGCGGTTCAAAGATTCACTTTAGTGCGGTCATTAAAAGCTGAAGTTCGAGTAAGAGAGGGAGACATCCATGGCTTTAAATTTTATTTGGGGTAAATGTTAACTTCCAGGTAACTTAGTTTTTCTTCTTAATTAATGAGGGTTGATTTTTATCTAAAGTTCCTTTCATTGGGAGCCTGGACTCTCGTTCTATACCTGATGTTAATAGCTGCAAGTGAATACGAGGGAGCTCGTCTAAATTGTATTTAGAGTGGGAAAATTATTGCAACATAACTTCTGTGACACTTGCCTAAATGATGAGCCCACGGAAGGGTTGAGGAACGTGCAACGAGTTATTTTGAGTGCGAAATGCACGTTGGTGAGCATTGCGCGTTTTGACATGACTATTGCGGTGTTGTTTAGCCCATAGCTCGAAATGAGAACATTTGTGGCCGTTTACGCAGCCCTTAACTGCATTGACCAGCACACACTGCTGGCAGTGAGGCGGTGCAGTGCAGCATGACGCAGCTGCCGTGTGTTGGAGTGCTGCTGACGCGTCTCCTTGAGACGCTGCGCCACACGGCCCTACGTGGCGCACTGAAGGTTTGTTTTGTTTACATCTCTGAACTCTGCGTAGCGCTCAGCTTCCGAATCTGCTCAATTTACTCCCAATGTTATGAGCTTGCTGGCAAATTGAGCAACGCAACGATCGTTGTGTTCTGTTGTAAATAAGTGCTCTGCGCTCACACACGGGTTGACCTTCAAAATATTGATGGTGAGCTCTTAAGCTGCTGGCCTTCTAATTAACTTCTAGAAAACTGCGATCATCGAAAGCTGATTGTTTCATAATAATGTAGTTAAACATAAGCTCTTTGAACTAACATTGCAGTGAGTTGGCACCATTTTACGTTCCTAACTACAACGAGGAAACGTCTCTTTTTATTTCGCGTTTAATTGGTGACACAACTTCAACAAAATTGTGTGGCGTTGTAGCGCTAATTTGTTCCGGTTATGTAAGTCAGATTTCAAGATTTGTCGAGTATGAACATTAACACCAGCGCTCTTTAGCTCACAAATTTTACTTGTATTGTAAGTTTAGCAAAAATCAGCTGTGGCATTCCTTTGAATTTTGAATGTTGATTTCCGTGCGCATGTGGCGGTCTAACTCGTTCTATTTGTACTGTTGTTGTAGAAACCTTTATTGACACACCCACGTGTGATCAGGTAGTTTATATGGCCGAGACTGACGCTCTGAGGATCACTGATTTGTTCTGTACGCAGGTCCCTAGCGGCCAAGTCTGCACTCCATCTAACTCGCGCAGTCATTGGGTTAATGACTAATGGAGCTTCTAGTGAGAAACCTTTAAAAGCTTAGAAGCGGTGACTACTTTTGATCGCAGTCTGTTAGACAGCTTGGCTTGGAGAGGAAAACCAAGGGAACAAACTCTCAGCAGCACTCGAGTGTGTAAAACTGTAACATTCCTCTAAGGCTGTGCTAGACAAGGAATCCGTGCACGGCGCCGCCATTCACAAACGTGTGCTGCAACAGCGATGTGAACACAGCTGGGCCTTATCAGACCTAACGTAGCCAGCATTTACAGCAGAGACCAGAATAGCTCGCCTCCTATCTCTGGGGGACGTAGATAGCGATGGCTAATCTGCGAGTCGCCCTTGAAGCACTCCCTCCCCTCCCCCCTTCCCCTCTCCTTTCTGGCGTCAGCTTGCTGCCTCCGTCCTACAGTGGTGCTGCTGACGGCTGCTCTACACACTCGACTGACACACACGCGTCCTGCTCTGGTAATGCATCATCTCGTCTGCTTTCAGAGGCTGAGCGCTCGGCTGCGGAATTAAACAGCGCTCGACGGTAAAGCTCTGTAGTCGGATCTGCGAACAATTTACGTCATCGTAGTGGCACAGTCGGTAGTGATTCTTCTGTCTAACTGGTTGTCCTACACACTGTTTTATAGCCGGAACCCTTATATTATAGCTGAGGAAAGCTCTAACTTGGAAATTTAGGCGAGAAAAATTATCTCGGAAAATCATCATTCCAAATCGGCAGAAATACTTTCAGTGGTGGGTGTTCAGGGAAAGTTTGACAGGAATAGTAGACTACGGCTGCAGGCAGGTGGTGCACAGGTGCACAGAGTGCGGCCTACAGAAGCCTGCCCTGCTAGGAGATAGCGAGGGGAGCGCTCGTCAGAGCCTGATAAGCTCATCACCGACACTCGGACCGCCAGATAAGCTATCAGTGAGCGCAGCGTACGGTACCAGCTCAAGTCAGCTGCTGCACGTGACAGTCATTGATGAAATTTAGATCTTGAAGGCCGCCTGCTCTGCTAACTGCTGAGTGTCATTTCTGCATGGGACGGCAGCACAGTTGTAAGGCGCTCACTTCACCGCGCCGGAGGTCACAGCTCTGCTACTCTCACTGAGTTGTCGTCAGATGCACGAGATTGGCTCTCGACCTCAGTGCATGCACCGTGTCGTGGTGTAGTGCTCTGTTTTGCTGTGCTCTGCCACCTGTGTGCTACTTGTGCTGATCGGTGTCTTGCGCACTTCGTTAAGCCATTCGTACTGCTTTTCCGGTCAGGTTCTGTTCTTGCTTGAACTTCGCGCTGCATTTACTTTCTAGCACTCGGAGCTCTATATTTTTCCCGCTCAGGCTTGCTGTCTCGGGCTGTGCCTGCCGAGACGTTAAGCTTAGCACCTTAGCCATGTCTCTCCCCCAGTCCCGGTTCCCTTGGACTTTTGCTAATTATTACGCGACTTGGAGTAGTTTGAGCGGATACTACACGCTTCGCACATAGCCTTGGGTCACCACGGACCACTGCCTTTAGTCTCGCCTGAGAAGTGCAGAGACACTCTGTTTTGCACGAGTCTGTTGTGGGTTCATGCAGGACGAAGAATCCCTGCGACTCCCATCTTTCTTCGTAGAAATGGCCCCCCCCCCATCGTACAGGCAGACTCGTGTTCTCAAGTTGCTGTAATGACATTTCCCTTAACTTAATTCCTTGAATTTGTTTTCCATGGTGTACTTCTATCGCTTACTGCATTCGCTGGCGACAACTGCCTCTATGAAGGCGCAAGATTAGAACATTCAATACACATATTAACAAGTTATTGAGAAATCGGGTCACTCCCCCGTGTGCTGTCGTACGTGCTGGACTTGACTCAGAAATTTTTATCATAATGCACTCAATGCGTATTGAATTAATTTTTCAAGCATCGATGCAGTCATCCTGAACTCGCACATTGGAGCGAAGATAAATCAGTGTGAAATATCCTTGCCTGTAGCTTCAATGTGACATTTATTGCGTTGCCTTGTCACATTATTCATAGCAGCCAGTGGATGTTTCCTCATTTTTAAGCAACGAGAAGCTAAGGAATTGAAGCGTTTTGACGGCATCTCGTAGCTCAACTCCAACACCAGACGCAGGCCTGACCAATTTCTTTCTCGTTGATTAGTCGATAGCGACTGAGTACGACCATGGCAAGCAAATACTCCTACAAAGCGCACTTTTGTGAGGTATGATTCATTTTTCTCGTTAGGGCGGAGGCGATTCAAGTGCTCATATTATGAGCCGAACAACCACAACCAAGTAGACACTGGAAAAAATCAGTACTCGGGGCATCGTTCTTTTGAATTTGAATGTAAATTAGCTGAATGTGACAAGTACATAGACGAAAAAGCGTTCAAGTTGAGCAGTAATGTTATTGTAACGATTTTCACAGCACTCATCGACATTTCCTGCTGCGTAACAGCAGCTAATCGTGACTATGCGCAACGTTCTAAGATGTAATTATCGGAGAGTGATTGAGGTGGTAGATCCAAATTGAAATCCGTGTGAAAGTGACAACGCCGCGCGTTGAATCAGCCCTGGTTTCATGAAACGCAAGAAGCGGCTTGTATTGAGCAGTGCGTGCAGTTGGGGGTAGTAAGCTGGTAGGTCGTCCCTGCACGTTGGTGTTGCAGCCACAACTGCGTGCTTGCAGATGGCGTGCACGCAACTGCATGCATGGTGCAGGTGTGACTGCAGGCACAGAGTAGTTGGTTGTACTGCACTGGGAAGTGCAGTTGTGACCACAGGTAGTCAGCGGCAGTTGCAGGTGGACTTCACCATGTGTTGGCCGTGTGTAATGGCCGGGCAGCCTGCCAAGCCCTCACGACCACCGACACGCACACGCACCGCGGACGCTCGCTTCTTCGCGTGCCCCCTGCTGTAATGCATAACTCATTTATCAGGCCTCTTCATTCCTTCGCTCATGATTCTCCGCATTACGCGCGCTAGTAAAACTAGAGGTGAAGTTGTTCTTGCACTCATCGATGTTGGTCACGTTAGCGGAAATTTATGTTCAACATCTCAAAATTTCAGATGCTTTGAACTTCCGGAAGACATCTATTTATTTCTTATATTTTGAAGGACATTGAAGACAGCGAGGCTTCCCTCAGAGACACGATCAGGGTGTTCCCAGCTTTGCGTCACCAAATGTTTTCAAGTAATACTTTTCAATGAAAGTAGGATGGCGCTGCTCTCCGTCGAGATTTCTGCTCATCGCAGGAGACGAGATTGTTCAAAATGGTTCTTTCCGATAGCTCAAGCCTCGGTGTTTGGCTACTTCACAAACCAAGCAACGTGTAGTAATGCCCAAGCACTTCGACACCCAGGCCACCCTGTCAAATATACTAATCTAGGATGTGTGTATGACAGTGTAAAATGAGCCTTGATGGATTCAAGCATATGGTAGGTGTGGAATTTAGTTGAAGATATGTGGTAACTAACGCTGTGTAAATATTTTAACTGTAACTTCCGTAGATTGTGCACTGCATTTGATGGCAATGGCGTTATTAGCTGCTGCCTTGCTAATTTAAAGTTTAAATTTTTAATTCATAATATGAAAAATGAATGCATTGAAGTGGCTCCTACTATATAGTTCATTGAGAAACTCCAAAATTGAGAAAATATTGATCTCATCAATGGAAAGTGTGCCGTTTATTGTAAATGTTGGTCTTTTGCATCTTACAATTTGATGTTGGTCAGCTTCTGAAGACGACGCGTTTCCTCGCGAGGCTACCTGAGCTATCGTGAGGAGCGCGTGAGCGAACATCTGCGCGTGTGTATGTGTGTGTAGGTGTAGAAAAGTGCACCCGTGTGTGTGTATGTGCGCCTTCAAGTGTACGTGTTGCTTCGGTGCCCAGTGAAGAATTTGAGTGCGGAGAATTTCATGGTGAAAAATGTAGGAGTGTAGAGAACTGGC
>JACJUY010000311.1:132085-170948 GCA_014220935.1 Platorchestia sp. MABIK
GCTGGTGGTGCTGGTGGTGGTGCTGGTGGTGGTGCTGGTGGTGGTGCTGGTGGTGGTGCTGCTGGTGGTGGTGCTGGTGGTGCTGGTGGGGTCTGGTGGGGTCTGGCGGGGTCTGGTGGGGTTGGTAGTGCTGGTGGTGCCTGGTGTGATTTGTGGTGGTAGGGTCAATTTTTGGCGGTGCTGGAGTATGCAGGTTGTGCTCGAGTCCAGTTTTGCTCATTAGGAGTAGAGTGTACGAGTGTCACGCACAGCATGCTGTGGTGAGTCAGAAAACTTGTATTTTTTCACTCTATCCCGGTGGACGACAAATGGGTGCCTGATCGACCATCCGTGACCGCAATGGCTTCCTTATAAAGTATTTGGAAACTCAGTGTGATAAGATCTGTATTTAGTTGGCTGGAATAAAACATTTTGTGGATTCTAATTCTTTAATCCGCTAGGGAATGAAGCTACAGCGACTGGCACAGAGTATCGCGTCTAACATATAATTGGCACCCATTTTCAAAAGAATTGGCACTCGATATTCAATCCCTTCCAGCTGTAAATAAATGTCAGCCATTACGATCTCTAGCGGAAATTTTGTCGTCCCTAACACCTATAACAGTGTGGCGCATGCGTGTGAGATGTGCAGCCGTGAGCACTGGCATCAACAATTACATGTGGCGCTTGCTCGTATCATAGCTACGGTGGCGGCACGAGCCTCTACATCTGCGAGCATATTTTGTGAACAGTTACTGTTAGCGAATTCCCTCCTACTCTGATGCAGTCGTGACGTGGCTGGAATGTTAGTCTCTAATTACACGAGAAAAGCTTTCTATGCTCATTGCACGTGCGCGCAATGGAGGGGCGAGTGGAGAGATCAGGAGGAGCGAACTGACGACACCAGCGCGCAGCTCCATCACGCGTCCTACACGCATGAATTTGTGCAGCTCTCGTGCTCAAGCCCCGTTGTCTTGTTTATCAGCAACTACTACTTTCTTCTTCAACTTTTAGTTATTTTGCAACCTTCCTTCTCTAGTAATTTTTCTTCGCAGGGAATCTTGTGCGCGAACACACCATGTGCATAGCCCCTCAGGGGGATACAACTGTTGTATTTATGGGAATTAGCGCTCCCAGGGGGACTATGTGAGGGCTCGAGCTAAGGGTTAGGTAGGCTTCCTTTTTGTTGAAATAAAAAGGTTTTTGTTCTGTTACGGACAATTTTTTTCGGTTCACTGCTGTCCTGTTTTTCAGCTCCTACTACTTTCTTCTTCAACTTTTTCTTGTTTCATGAACTTTCTTTGCTTACTGTTTCTGTGTACCTTGTGCATAGATTCCGCGTTCCCTCAACTCCATACTAATTCCTGGCGTCCTAATTCCTAAGGGACGAGCTCATAATTACTCTTTGTAGCATTTTTTTTGTAGTTAAGGAGACTTAAATTAACTAAAAATTTAATTTAATCCTGCCCAACAGCACGAGCACTACGTGCCTTTGCATTTAGAAGATGCAAGATTCTCTGTAGATTCGTCAAATTTCAATATTATATTCTGCCTAAAACTGTGTAATTTGACACTCGGCTTTCAAAATACTTTGTTCAATTATATTCCGCATCAGTTGCGTAGTATTAAATCGTATTGAACACATTCAATGAAGAATGAAACAGATCATTTCACCTTCCCTACAGTTTTTTATAATCTCCTACGTAATTCTTGGACCAAAACTAAGTGTAGATTAATTCATTCGATAAAACCTTCCAAACTGAGCATATGAGGTTCCCCTCTACACACTACAAAGCAACGCTAAAGAGACTTTTTCATTATCATAGAGTGTCTTGAAACTAAAGTCACAGGATGAGTAAAATTCACGGGAAGTAATCTCGCGTGTCGTTGTTCTGAAGAATGGGGCCTAATGTTCACTTAACGAGCTCTCTCTAGGCGTCTCCTGTCAGCCATCTGCGTGTGTTGACGCGCCTCGTGTTGTGTTGGGGGCACGCTAGGTGGTGCACAAGTGCGGCCGAGTGCTTCAACAACAATCGAACATTTAGCACCTTACAACACAGCTCTGTTGCTGGGTACTTAATTTCTTAAAGCTCAAATTTGAGGATTTGAATCTCAAACAAATATGCACAGCACAGCCAAGCCGACATTTGAGCTTTTGCTCTCAGGTGAACTGGTGAGGCGACATGAAAGATCTGAAAGTTCGTCCTTCGCTGTGGATGAAATGATCACCTCATTCTCAATTTTTCACATGGTTGCTGAGACTAACCCGAACCTGTTGAGATCTTAATTCGGAATTTGTGGCTCCAAATTTCAGTGAAGCGAATTGGCTGCGAGCTTGCGACTCTTGACAGGAACTGTCACCGTGTATCTCTTGAACTAGACGTTGTTGATTATGATCGGATATATGAGCATTCTTGAGCTCGTAATTTATGTTGGCTTGTCATGCAAAGCAAAGCTTCTTTTCATGCAATCTTTTTCATCGGATATTTTCTCATTGTTCAGTCAACAACGGATGTCGTTTATTCGCCAATATAATAAAGACAAATAACCATCTTCCGATTTCCCTCGCTCCCAATAATAAAACCCTTCGTTTCTGATGAGACAATGTTTTGTTTTATGCACATTCGAGGAGTCCTTCATCGCAACTGCTGGACTGCGCTTGTAACTGTGAGGAGCAGAGCACATGCTGAAGCGTGCAGGCATGTAGGCAGGCGGTGGCGTTACCTGCTCTCAAGCTCCCCTGGCCAGACATGGAATGCTGTGCCACGTCCTGCTGTGTACCGGCATTCATTTGGTCAAACCTGCTGTCTGCTGTTGTAGGGATCTTCTCAACTTACTGTCACTGAAGCTGGAATTGTCTACATTCGTTGAGAACTGGGGTACCATTTTGCTATTGCTTGAATGTAGAATTAGACTAAATTAGTTTGGTAGCTTGCCTCAAATGTTTAGTGTAGGGTGATATACCACGTCAATTCGCCCGCACGCTGTCGTAAACTAGGAGATGAAGAGTAGAAAATGCTAACTAAGTCGTTGAACTTCAAAAATGAATAATTTTTTACCTTGAAGTGAAGACTTGATGAAAACGAAGTAAAGTGGTGAATTTCTCATAGAATTTTCAAGCGGAGTGGGCCTTGAAACCTCTTGATTGGTGATGAACTTGTCACGTGGAGCGTAATATAGGTGCATGTTCTTATTGCTTTGATTTCTTGCAATTATATATTTAACCCCCTGACATGGCTATTTTCTAATTTTCAAGATTTCTGTCGATTTAGGACTCACACGTGTATTGAAAAATTGTAAATCCAATTGGCTGTATTGCATTTAATATTTGACTTTTTTTAAATTGACTTATTTATTTACATTTCTTTCTTTTCCTATCTCCTTTTGTTTATTTTTATTTCGTTTTTTTCTTTTATTTGTTTTTCTTTTGATTTTTCCATCTTAAATCTTTATATTTTTTCGGTTTATATGTTTTTCTGTTTTTGTATATCTTATTTTGTTACCTTTTTCTGTTTTTGTATTTCTTATTCTGTTTCCTTTTTATGTTTTTTTCCATTTTTATTTCCTTTTCTGTTTTCGTTCCCTCTTTTTCTTTTTCTCTTTTTATTTTTCTCTTTTTATTTTTCTCTTTTTTCTTTTTTTCTTTTTCTCTTTTTTTCTTTTTCTCTTTTTCTCTTTCTCTTTTTCTCTTTCTCTTTTTCTCTTTTTCTTTTTCTCTTTTTCTTTATGTGTGGCCTGGCATTGTGCGTGATCAAAGGCCCCGGGATGATAAAGCATGTCGGCCACGGCGCCCGAGCGCGGATAGGCTTCGAGAGCTCCTCGAACGCCGCGTGTCAACTTCTTCGCATGATAAAATATTCTGTGTTGCAGCCGTGATACCGGGTGTCTTCAATGAACAGTATTGTGGGCGCTCTTTCTCTTCAAATTGTTCCGCAAATTATTGCAGGTACCAAGGCTTTGTTAAAAACTTCACTCGTATATTAATGAAGTCAATTTGCACCATTTTTTATCTGATAAGTAATTTTTTCAACCTACGTTAAAATCAATGATCAGGCCCTGCTGAAGTTTTCTTCAAGTTCCCATTTTTAATCACGAATTATACATTATCGCTGAGGGAGCTGTGAGCACTTGAACTTCAGTGAGGCTTTATAATCCCCATCACAACTCGAGTTTTGTTGCTCAAAACCTGAGGTTGAGAATGTTTATGAAACTAACTAATTCACTTTGGATCAGTTCCAATGAGAGCCATAATGCAGATGCAGTGATCCCGCTCCGAGTGCTCGAGTATTTACTGTTTCATTTACTCTATTCTTATACACGGGAAATGAGGAAGGGATGGCATGCAGCAGGCCACCTGCACTAGTGTGTGTGGACTGGACGTCACTTTTATAGAGATTGGATCTCGCTTTGTCCCCCTCTCCTCAGGAAGATACAGCTACTGTATCTGTGGAAGCTAGCGTTCCTAGGGGGAATATGCGAGGTCCAGAGCTTTAGTTTAGGGATCCTTCCTTTTGTTGGAAGAACATTTTTTCATTTTGAAACGGACTGTCTTATTCTCGGTTCACTGCTATCGTGCTTTTCCGCACCTACTACTTTCTACCTCAACTTCTATCATGTGTCACAAACTTTTTTCTCAGATTACTGTTTCTATACACATTGTGCATTGATTCCGCATTTCCGTAACTCCAAATTAAATGGCGCCTACTTCCTTTCCCCTCTTTAGAACGCCTTTGTTGCTGTTAAGGTGATTTAAACTAATATCTAACCTAATATAATGTAACTTTGTCCTTTCCTTAGAGCGTGGGTCATTAGTCAAAACAGAAGTGGTGTGCACGTCCATTGCATGAGACTAAAATCTAAATTCTCAAATTCACTTACAGATCCACATCTCTAATTTTATTTATATTGAAATTCCTGCCTTCCAATGAAACTCTCAAAATATCCGTCCACTTGTTTGAGTTACTACCTGTGTGTTGTTAGATTAGTGCTGTCGCAGGCTGAAACAACAACCATAATTTAACATTCCCATCGCCATCAATGAGCCCTGTCTTACTACAGCTACGTTAGTTTGTTTTGAAGCGTTGGTGGCAGTTCGGTTTGTTGATCAATGTCTTCAGCGCATGCGGGAAACTGGCGATGACAGCGTTGAGATATTGTATTGGAAATAATGAAACCCACCATTAAGGGAAACTGACATCGATCCCATATTAAAACATTGGGGTTTTTAATGTTACAATTTGATAGGTACTTCTCGCCGCAAGGCAACGCTAGGTCCTCCACTAGATTATTTTTATCAGGTTTGAAGCCAAAAATTCGTAATAAAAAAATACTCTCGAACTTCACCATCTCCCTCTCTGCCTGGAAGGTTTGAAGAGATTGACTGAAAACACCATGGCCTCTCGGTTGCTATTTCCTCGTCAGCAATTAATCAATGATGCAAACAATTTTTGAAAGAATTGAAGTTTTCCTTTACCCATATAAAATAAAAAATTGAATTTCACCATGCTCGCAGCCTGCTGCTAAGACCTCGCCAACTGAGGTGGGCACTTTCTCCGAGCAGAAGTTGTACCTTCACTTAAAGAGATCGTTAACGGGTTCAGGAAAGCTGACGACTTGCAGCGCTGTATCTCAAACGTGGCCGAGTACTTGTGTTGAGGCCGCAACTCTGCTGCTCTCGTGACACAGGGGCTGCGAGGACTTCAGCAACATCTTTTGGCACCCTACATCCTCCTTTATTTTTGTATCACGCCATTTTTGAAGCATGAAAAAGTACTAACTCACTGATCTGTGTTGCTTTGGCTCTGCCTGCATCAATTTGAGTCCTTTTCTTTCGTGAGCGCACCGCGAGATATCTTTAGTGTCGACTTCGTTATTTTTTTTTTGGTGCGCAGTGTGAGCAGGAGGAAATAACATTAGCAAGACTCCTTGCCAAGTGCTGCAGCTTCTTTATTGCTGCAGCTTCTTTATTGCTGCAGCTTCTTTATTGCTGCAGCTTCTTTATTGCTGCTCTTGCGGCCGTGCGCAACTATTCCCTATAAATATATGTAAATACAATGTGTTTTGTCGTTTCACTTTTGCTCAGCCCTATGTGATTTTACTGATTCAGGAATGCTCACATGTATGAAATCAGCTGGCTCACATTTAATGCTCACTCCGCGTAAATTTTGTGAAATGTTCCCATTGTAACTTCTTCATCAAATCACCCGTTGCTTACCAAAATAAATCGTGAGTTTTAGATTGTATAGAAGAAGCGATCGCATCTATTATTTTTGAATAGTCATGAAGCTCGTGTGTCAATGTAAAGACTTTATCCTTCAGAGTGTGTCTAGCGTCTCAGGATCTCGCCAGTAATTAAAAGTTTTCGTATCATTTTCAAACATTGTAGTATCCATGGGAAGTGGCTCTTCTGGGGAAGAAGGAAGATCCCGATCAGAAGGTTAGGGAAGTCGTCTTTTCGTTGAAGTACAAAATTTGTTGTGTTTTGTAGCGGACCATATTTTTTCGGTTCACTGCAGTCGTTTTCTTCTGGTCCTTTTACTTCTTCTTTTAATTTTATCTTATTTCATAAACTTTTTTCCATTTAGCCGTTTCTACACAGAGGATGTGAGGACACACCTTGTGCATCGTTTCTTGGCAAGAAAATGGGGAAAAATGCATACTAAAGAGCGCCTTCTTACTTCCTCTCTTGTAGATATCTTTGTGGTCGTAAGAAATGCTTGAACTAACTCATCTAATTTTCTAGTATATTAGTAGTACAATATGAGCAAGAAAGTACGACTTATTTTCGTTTCGATTTTGTTTTTTTTTAACTATTGACGTGGCTATCATGTGACATATTATGGCATTTTTTCCAACTTCGAATCTTCAAATTGAAGCATTCTAATACCCACCACGCTAACTTATCAACTATAAGTACTAACTTTTTGGAAGAGTACATGTAGTTTTTTCTGTCTTCACGGACCAGAGTTCAGTGCCAGAATAGAATTGCCTCTACTGCCCAACAACGCCTCGCGTAAATTAATGCGCTCGTTGCGGAGCTCAATTTTAATCAGGTGAAGTGCGTTCGCAAAAAATTCAGTAAATAATATTTAGTCGCCCAAAATCTATGGCGAAGAAAAAAGTGATTATACGAAGCTGTAAATTCATAAATTAGAATTATGTGATGGGCTGTGTAGCTTCTTCACTAGTTTTTTTTACAGACACCAACATCAGCATACAATATAACGGTGTATAATACTCAAATTTAATGTGATGCTATGATACAGTTATCACACTGTTGCACAGTTTAGATCTTATATAATCTATTTTTAGCAAATTTAAAAATGAACTCGAATAAAAAAAAAAGATTTGGGCAATCAGTGCCTGAATACTTGCCCTCGGCTTTTTGTATTCGTTCTTGACGCTCCAGAGGAGTTTCTCTCGAGAGGTATTGCAGGTATCGCAATATTTTGCTTTGCTTCTTTTGTTCTTCTTACGTGAGGAGGTCCCCTCAAGGGGAAACAATTATTGTATCTATTGTTAATTTGCCCTCCCAGGGGAAAATGTGAGGTTCCGAGCTGAGAGTTACGAAGGCCTTCTTTATGTTGAAGTAAAATGTTTTTGTTATGTTAAGGACCATCTTTTTTCGGTTCACTGCTGTCCTTTTTATCAGCACCTACTACTTTCTTCTTCAACTTTATCTTGTTTCATGAACTTCTTTCTTAGCTTACTGTTTCTGTGCACCTTGTGCATAGATTTCACGTTCGCTCAACTCCACACTAAATGGTGCCTTCCTCCTTCCTCTCTTGGAATATTTTTGTCGTGATTAAAGGAAGGCTAAAACCTTCTTATATAATAGAGATAATCCTCGTAATGATAGACATATTTAGTTTTACTGGTTTTTGAGGGCGATGAGCAAATGGAACACATATTTCATTTCATGTCAATTTGGCAGAACACTTAGCAAATAATAAAAGAATAAAATGGACAAGCTTGACTTTTCTTCGTGGTTGGTTCATCTTATCTAACAGTTGTGCAAGCGGATGTCGCAAAATGCTTCACGAAAACGAAACGTGAAAGAATAAGAGGCAGAAATGAGAAGCTAACTTGAGTTCTAGCTTGCGGTTGGAGGAGGGTCTAGACACAGCTCGCTGATTTTGCAGACAATACTTCGACGTACACACGCTCATTGCTTCAAGTTCTCAGCACTACTATTTTTGCCTCGTGCAGGAGCCGTGTGTTTTTTTCTAACGCAGAGAGTGGAGTATTATTTGGGACAAGATATAAATGAAGGGTTATTGGGTTTTTGCATTGCTGCTTCGATCTCTCGCTGCTATTCTTACTGCTAAATTATGTCCAACCTGAAACGGGGGCTATTTTTCTTTCCTTTATCCTGCTCCTCACACTTTTAAGTGGAGTTCCAGTTCTACTGCAATTAACAAGCTTTTGATCTTTAATTCGTTTCATTAATTCGTTCCACCAGACGATTGTGCTACAATAAATTGAGCCTATTTTGTTCAGGTTGTCTCATGGGCCACGTAGGAAGTTTCGCTTTCTATAATTTCTCAGGCCCTGCGAAGGCCACGAGGATGAAGCATGAACAGGTCACAACCCCGGCTACTCGAGCCAGCAACAGTTTTGCCAGCCAACCTCTCATCTATACCTCCCACCTCTGCAAAAAATTCTGCACGTTCTGCAATATTGTCAGTCTACTTTGTGAAGAATGGAGCAAAAAAAAGTTCACACACCAAATGGGTTTTAGTTGCTCTCTCTTGACTTCACAAATGTTTTGAAGCCTTGATTCGCTCACGTAAGTAATCTTGGTGCTTATTAATGTATCTTGATATGGATAATCTCCTTTCAGTCGAGATTTTATTCATTACTTGACTACAAGTAATGAAGAAAATTATTTGCATTAAGAGTAACTGAAATGATAAAATAATTTCTTCTACTTGTAATATTGCAATCCGGCTTACCAACTCTCGATCTTCCAAGTATTACACACTACTCTAAACTTCCTCTTTTAGCCATGGATAAAAATTCGTTATACTCGAAACAGGAGCCGCGTGTTCCTGCTTGCAAACATAAGTGTTTAGCTATAAGTACGGGTGCAGTGATTAACTAGTACAGTTGTAATGACAGCGCACGTGTGTGCCGGTGTGTCTAAACAAGTGTACAGAGGAGCCTCGCTAGCCAGCACCACAGCGAGAGTTGGAGGCGCTGTCATGCAGAGGCGCTCATGTGCTGACCAGCCCGCGCTGTGCTCGGCACCCGTCGCGCTCTCTCTAACCAACCTAAGCCAGGCTTTGATGGCGGCTTTCGCTCGCCGCATACTGCACGCACTGTCAAGCACGCTTTGAAGTTTCTTCTGGCATTTGTTGTATCATAAAATGGTGAAATATGAGGCTGAAAAATGCGGGTAGTCAAGTTCTGCCTTACAAAGCGAAGCTTCTGTTACATCTCACGATGAAAAATCTAGTTCACTTTAACAACTTGATTTGAGCATACCGTTTCTTTGCAAGTACATATCTTATCTGCATAACTAACTCTCACACCATTGTTAAAATTACTCTTCAGTTATAATGAGAGATAGATTGTACGGGAAGATGCAAAACACTTAAATCTGGAACCTATTTTTTAATTGCATTTTTACTGAGAGATAGAAGATGTTTACATACTTCGCATTAAATACTACGCACACAGGTGCGCTTGGTCATAGTATGTTTGATTATCAGTCTTGTGTACTCCGTGGACGCAGGCGATGTCCGTTGTTGACCACGATATGGGGGAAGAAAACATTATTTAGAAATTTGTTTTGTTACGTCATCACAAGTTGATGTTATGTATGTGCGCTGTGTTCAAGCTTCAAGAACATGGCCCCCCCAATGAGATTCAGCCATTGTATCTATAGTAATTAGCGCTCTCAGGGGGAAAATGTGAGATTCCGTGCTGTAAGTTAAGTAGACCTTTTTGTTGAAATTGAATAGATTTTTTGTTTTGTTACGGATAATTTTTTTCAGTTCACTCCTGTCCTATTTTCCAGCACCCAACAAGTTCTTGAACGTTTGTTTTGGGGGTATTTTTTCAACTTTTGTTTTTATACTCATGCGTCTTGTATCGAAACACACTTTACACCTATATGAATTCCCCAATCCATAAACAAATATCGGCATCTACGGATGCTTTATTTCCAATTCAAGCCTGATACAAATCACCTTGTACATTGGTTTTTCAAATGCCTAACAACTAACACCAGGACGCCATGACGCTTTCCCCCGGTTAAGACCGGTACCCATTTCAGACACCTGGATAGAGTGGGGTATTGTGCTTAAAATTTTTTCTCCTATACACAACGGAGAAAATCGCCACCAGCGCCGGGACACGAACCCTCGTTTCCCGCACGGAGTCAGGTCCGATAGCCACACGGCTATGACGAGTACTACTCCATACTAAATGGTGCCTTCTACCTTTCTTTCTTCGGAACACCTTTCTGTTGTTGTTAGGGAAGCTTAAACTAACTTATTTAACGTAATCTAATTCCAGGGTGTAGAGAGTTTTGATTTCGAAATTCTGAGAATAAAGCATCGAGAAAAAAAACTGAGATAGTTAAAACTCAGGAGTAATATCCGTAGACTCAATGACAGGGGAAAATTATTGCGAGTAAATGGATATTCTTCAAACATGTTCTTCAGTGGCATCCTCAATGTCTCTGGCTGTGCCCTCACTGTGTTTGGCTCCTCTCAGGAGGGTAAAACTATTGTATCTGAGATTTGGCGCTCCCAGGGGAAATTTGAGGTCCTGAGCTGAGTGTTACGAAGGCCTTCTTTTGTTCGAAATAATTATTTTTGTTCAGGACCATCTTTTTTCAGTTCAGTGCTTTACTGTTTTTCAGCACCTCTGACTTTCTTCTTCAACCTTTATCTTGTTCCATAAACTTATTTTTTCCTTCCTTCTTCCATTTGTGCATAGATTCCACGTTCCCTTAAACTCTATGCTAAATAATGCCTTCATATTTCCTCTCTTTGAACATCTTTGTTGTGGTATAGGGAGACTAAAGCTAATTTATAATCAATTTCTGTCTCTGGCTGTGCCCTCACTGTCTCTGACTGTGCCCTCACACCGTCTCTGGTTGTACTCTCACACCATCTCTGGCTGTACTCTCACACCATCTCTGGCTGCACTCTCACACCATCTCTGGCTGTACCCTCACTGACATTGTTTGTACCTCAGTATCCGTAGCGATGACATCTGTAAGAGTGCTCTCTCAGCCATTGTACACTCCCTCCTTAAGTGTAACACTATCTCCTCAGGCTGCGAGAGATCCATCTCAACAACTATCGACAAGTATCGACACTGGCGCGCTCTCGGTTGATAATTGAGGTGCTGCGCTCAGCTCCCCGCAAAAGAAGACGTCACGTCGACTGAGCTCAGCGACGATGAAGCAAGAACAATATTCAAAAGCTGTCATTTTGAGTGACGTTTAGACGAACGGGTAATAGATTCGTCTTGAGGGAAGAAAGCCTTTGACTGCTTCTTTTTGCATGTAATACGTCACTTACTCAAGTTTGAGCGATAGCGGGCCATTGTGAAAGCCTCCAAGACTTGAGCAGCTGTAGCGTGACACTTTTTGCTTGCGCTAGTTTTCTGAAGGGTTCAGTTCTCAAAATGAGCATTATTTTGAAGGTATTGTTTTCAATATTCAATAAAACGTGTTGGCCAAAATTAGCCAAGAGCCCCCAACGGCCCTCACATACATCATACATTCCATGTGCCGGAGCTTCGTTAAATATTTTTTGATGCAGTACTGTCCATAAATAGGTTCATTAGCACATTGATTTTCAGTTACGAATAGTAATTACAGCAGAAAAGTACTGTAATTGGAGGTTTCTGATTTCCAGCCTTCAAAATACGCACCAGCGCTCTGCTTTGATCTGTTCGTCATGATTTGTTTGAATTGTGAACTATACAAAATTTCTTAATAAAAGAGTTTACGTGAATTCCAGTTTCAATTCGAATTTAAATAGCGGAAACGTAGTGCGACAAACTCAAACCATAACAAACCCTCACGGGACGCAACAGTTGTATCTATGGGAAATAGCGATTCTAAGAGAAAGATGTGAAGTTCTGAGGCGATGGTTAGGCGGGAGGCCTTCCTTTTGTTGAAGTAGATTATGAGCAAAATATATTGTGGAAACGCATTGTGTGCATAGATTCCCTGTTCACTGCAGTCCGTTCTGAATAGTTCATTCTCTTCTTCTTCTTTAAATCGCAATTCTTGTGGCTGGGGAATCCTGAATAAATCAATATAATTCAATAATTTATTAAATTAAAATAGGTTTTGTTTTGTTCCGGATGATCTTTTTTTCGGTCCATTGATGTGTTTTTTCAGCCTCGATTCCTTTCAAGATTTAGCTCTCCTCAGGGAAATACAACCATTGGATCTGTGGGAATTAGAGCCCCCAAGGGGGAAAATGCAAGGTCACGAGCTGAGAATCGGGTAGGCATTCTTTTCGTTTAAATAAAATGTTTTTGTTTTCATTAAAGCCATCTTTTTTCGGTTCACTTTTGTGCTGCTTTTCAGTCCCGCTACTTCCTTCTCGAAATTTTATCTTGTTTCATAACCTTTTTGTTGAACACACTTTTTCTATGTGCAAGGGCTCTTGTGAGGGAACACACTTTCTGCATTCCCTTATTTCAAAACTAAATTGTGCCTTCATCATTCCTTTCCTTGGAAGGCTTCTGTTGCGGTTAGGGAGGCTTGAACTAACTTATCTATTCTAATCAACATTTACCTTGTTCAATAAACTTTATTCAATCTTGCTGTTTCTTAGCGTAGGATGTGGGGGACATACCTTTCTTTCTCAGAAACACCTTTGTTATGGTTCGGGAGGCTTGAACTCACATCATTTCTAATTGCAAGCTGAAATACTATCTTGCAAAGTTGAACAACCAATCAATTTTTTTACCTTCTATTGACAGCCAGGAATCATATTGCCTTTAAGACCAGAGTTTAAAACCAATGAATGGCTGCAGATCTTCTGGAGCAGCTCACGTAAGCGTGTTCAGTGTTCGCCATTGATTAAAATGAGTGGAGTGAGTGACGTCACCACACTGACGCCTGCCTCGTGTATTTCAGACCAGCGGGCACTTGACGCTCTGTGTAGTGCCCGCCCTAGGGTGGTGGTGCTGGTTGTGTGCAACTACTTCCTTAGCGCAGTGAGCCAAGCGGCAGCCATGAGTATTGCTAGTGACGGCACAGCCAGGAGACAGTCCAATGACGGCGAATACAGTAACATAATAACATAGTGTATTTTCAATATGAGGCCACTCACAAATTCTGTAGTTCTGCGTTGTACGACTAAAGTGTGGCCAATTATTTAGATACCCGCACAAAGAAAAGAATGGTTCAATTGTCATCGGAGTCTCAATCGTGAAAATAGAAAAAAATGAAATAATTAACGAAGTGTGAGAATGCTAGACGCAATGTTTTTTGCTGGAAATTTCTCTGACCTAAGCTTCAGTGTGAATGAATAAATTAACTTGCTGGTAGGTATTGGCCTAAAGATCCGTTTCAGCAGTAAAACGCAAAGAGGAGATAATAGTTAACAGACTCAGAATAGGACATACATTTTCATTGCATGGCTACCTGTACCTGAAGAACAATGAAATGACCGATATCGCACCGGTGTGCGAGTTTTGTAATAACTCAATGCTAACTGTCCAACACTTAACAACACTTAATCATAGAATGTGAAAGCCTCATAAGAAATAGAAATTGCTTTAAAGTCTGCGGAGCGGAACGACGGCCTACCGTCGAAGCGGTATTGGGACGACAATTAGACGTTGAGTTGATGAATTATCTTCTTGTGATAGATGTTTACTACTTAATTTAATTGTTTCAAAAGTTTTGTTTTGCAGTTGATTTACCTTTAAAGATAAACGGTTAAATTAATCTTTCGGTAGCAGACGACATGCGTAGAGGGGACCAGTAAAGGACCCGCACCCGTGCTGTAGTGTTGGATCTATCAATACCCCTCATCATTAATTCTGTATAGCGAGTAATTTAAACTTTAAATTCTAAATAAGTCCCCTTCCACTTCTCCATGCAAGTGATATTTCCTGTAATCTGTCAAAATGAAACATAATTAAAAAAATCTTGAAAAAACATTTATATTTTTATATAAAATGCTGTTGAGCGCCGTATTAAACATTTGCTTGAACACTTTGTCAAGAAATAACTTGAACGTTTTGAGCATACAGCATCAGTAATTTAAGAGGAAAACTATCTGTAAAACAATGAAAGTTGAAGCAGCTCACTGACTTTCTACTCTTGAAATTTGTTAGCAATTACCTTCTAGCTAAATGCAAACGATAATTGGTATGAAGAGCGTTTAATAACTCGATTTCTCATATTCTCACATTAAACTTTATTTATAGACCTAAAGCGTGGGAAAAATATTCGCATACGATGCGATTCCATGATTACTAGAGCAAGAAAATCTTACTGTGATCAGCACCCCCACCAAAAACAAAATCTTACCTTGACCAGCATGGCTTCTAATCACAAGATGGGCTAATTCCTTCATTTCTTGCTGCACGTAGTTGCTCCGCTCTCATTTATATGTTTACTCATAGGTCCTGTACGCCAGCATCCTGGCGACAGGCAGCATGATCAGAAGCTGATAGGAGCAAGCGTTACTCAGCTTGAATATTTCCATTAGGTTCAGCTGAACGATCATATACCCTGGTAAACTTGGGGAATTATATAGACTTGGAGCGTACAATTTAGCTTTTCCTCCTTCTCAGGGGGAAATGGCTGTGTATCAATGCGAATTAACTTTCCAAAGAGCAGACGTGAGGTTTCAAGCGGAAAGATAAGTATATCTTCCATTAGTGAAAACGGAAAAAATTGTTTTGTGACGTATCATCTTTAATCGGCTCACTGCTGTGCTTTTTTTAGTATTTTTTTTCTTTTCTACTCTTCTATTGTTTCATACTCTCATTTCAATCTTGCTGTTCCTTTACGCTGTATGTGGGGTTACACTTTGTGAATGGCTTCACAGTTTCCTTTATTCTAAACTTGATGATGCCTTCTTCTTTTCTTAGGTTGTGGTTAATAAAGCTTAGACTAACTTATAATCTTACCTAATCTTTATTTTTATGTTTCTATTAAATTGAGCCCCCTGACCTCGCAATACTTATATTGCTAAAACGCAATCACTGATATTAGGCAAAAGCCGACGTACACCGCGAGAAATTGCCGTGAAAATTATTGCAAACAACGATGAAAATGATTATGTTAGAGGGAACGTTACTGTGGCCACGGTGTCAAACGTAATTGAATAAAACAAGTGGGAGAATAAAAAACTGCCGTGAAATTTCGCGATGTATGTTCTAGACAGCCTAGTCGCTGCATTCTGGTGAACGCTGATCTCAAGCGCAGGAGACTTTCGATATCACTCAGTAACGGCCGTCCTCTTCGCGCTGTCTGGCTCGACATACAAGGATGCTGGATGTATTCCGTTAATCAGCAGCGCACTGCTAGCTGTAGAGATCGCTATTGTAGTAGGGACGATAGGGTTTCATTATATTTTTTAGTGTAGGCTTACAGGTACATTTCATCAAGGAGAGCGATAAAAAGAATAAACTGTTTCTGATTTCAGTCCTTTATTTTCAGTCCCTCTCCCCTCGGGGAGCTACAACTATTGTATCTGTGGGAATTAACATTCCTACCTAGTGGGAAAATGTGAAGTCCTGAGCTGTGAGTTAGGTAGGCCTTCTTTTTGTGGATATGAACTGTTTTTGTTTTGACTAGCTTTTTTCAGGTTCACTGCTGTCCTGTTTTTCAGCATCTGTGCTTTCTTCTTCAACTTTTACTTGTTTCGTTACCATTTTTCTCCGCTTACTGTTTTATGTGTACGGAATCCTGTGCGGGAACACACCTTGTGCGTAGATTCCGAGTACCCTAAACTCCATACTAAATGGCGCCTTTATCCTTTCTCTCTTTGAATATCTTTGTTGTGGTAAGGGAGGCTGAAACTAACTAATGCCTTAATTAAATTCTACATGGTGCCTTCCTTCTTCTTCTTCTCTTAGCACATTTGTTGTGTTTAGGGAAGCCTAAACTAATTATGTTCCAATATAATAGTCTGTTGTACGTAAGTATTTACTGCTCACTTTCAATATATATAAACCTCTCAGCTGCTGTTTAATTGTAGTAATTAACAGGTATAAGCTTTTGCTAAATATATGCAATGAAAGAAGAGTTAATCGCTTGAAAAAACTCACGATAATATACTTGCAAGCATCTATCGAGCGTCTAATGAATTTCAAGAGTCCAAACTCCATCACGCTAATTCACACCGTTACTGACATTTGCAGCACTACAGCGTAGTTTCATTGGACCGCTGATGTAAAAAACTAGATTTAAGAAGTCAGAGAATGCGTGAAAAGCAGCTTGGCAGAGCTCGTCTGGGTATTATTGTGTTCCTACGACCCGTAACTCTGTGTCCTACTTTTTCCCATCCCGTCTACCTCATGAGCTACCAGGTGACGGTCACCTGTGGTGTTAGTTCATGCTCTTCTTATACTTCAATACTTCATGCTGGTCAATACGTCATTGCTCACGCCTAGAAATTCTACCAACCTCGCTCACTTCTACATGGCGGTCAACAGAAACGTAAATGCTAATGTTACTGGACACAGTTTCTCAAGCCGTATACTTCAGATACCGTCTAACTTAGAACTCAGTTGACACGATCTACTGTGTAACTTCCGTCTATCTTCAATTCCCGTTTTCAGCATATCATGAATGCATCTCGTACTAACAGAGAGTTGCATCTGTGAGGGCGGTTTATTTAGTTATTAACATGTTGCTCAGAGCACCCATTCCATCATCCTCAATCTTACTGCTCACCGTCAAGTGAGTAATTGATAATAAGCCCTTGGCTACCCGTGGAACTTGCGGTCACTCGTTCGGATCGTGTCTGAATAGACTCCTTATGAGAATTAGCACTCACGCGGGATAAATGCAAGGTCCCGAGCTGAGAGTAAGGTTGGTTTCTTTTTGTTGCAGTAGGAAGTTTTTATTTTATTTTGTTTGGAACCATCTTTTCTTTCAGTTCACTGTCCAGAAAAAAATGTTCTCAACAAAATAAAAAACACATTTAGTATAAACTAAAAAAGCTCGGGAACTTGTATCTTTCCACTGGGGGGCCTGACGTTTTTCACCACCTAAAACTTTCTTCTTCAACTTTTATCTTGTTTCATAGCCTTCCTTTTAAACTTACTGTTCTATGGGCAGGGGATCTCGTGCGAGAGCACACCTTTGCATACTCGTATATTCCGCGTCTCCTTAACGCTATCCTTAATAGTGCCTTCACCCTTCCTCTCTGTAGCGCCTTTGTCGCAGTTAGGACGGCTTAAAATAACGTCTAATCGAATTTCATATTGTCGCACGAACACCTCCGAGTTCTTTTGCCAATACGGCAAACTTGTGGACGATGTCTCTCTGGTATCTAGTGACTCATAGAGCCCTTTTTATACATTTCATATTTCTCTGTGTAAAGTGATGTCAGCCAAACTAAAAATATTCGTTTTTTTCGTATCAGTTATTAGTGTTAAGATGATAGGAGAAGACTACGGAAGGGAGAATTCAATGAAATCATTGATATGACCATGATAGTCGTAGCAATTACTTTCATAGCATTTAAAAATACTCTTATATGGCAACTCTCATAATTTCTTTTTAGCAAGATAAAAATTTTGAATGTCAGGGCTTGTCAAAAAGTTAACAGTTGCATAATTTAGGGCTCGGGATTCTTTGGATACATTTGAAAATGTACAGTGAACTATCAAAAAGCATGCGTTGCGTTCATTTGTACGCTTAGCTACATATAGTTTCTACCTTAATCTAATGAAAGGGAATGACTGTGCTTCATACGCTCGCGCTCTCTTCGTATTGATGCATGTTCGAGTATACTCGAGTTCATGTTTCCATCCTTTAAATAAGTATCTATGCGTTAGTTCAAATTTATTTTAAACCTCGTAAAAGTTTAATGCATTGTCGTCTTTTTCATGTATTTCGTTTGACAAGGCATTCTCCCCTCAGGGGGATACAACTATCGTATCTATGGGGATCAGCGCTCCCAGGGGGACAATGTGAGGGCCCGAGCTAAAGGTTAGGTAGGCTTTCTTTTTGTTCAAATAACATAGGTTTTTGTTTTGTTACGGACCATCTCTTTTCGGTTCACTGCTGTCCTGTTTTTTCAGCACCTACTACTTTCTTCTTCAACTTTGGTCTTGTTTCATGAACTTCTTTCTCATCTTACTGTTTCTGTGCCCTTTCTGCTCAGATTCCGCGTTCCCTTAACTCCATACTAAATGGTGCCTTCTCCCTTCCTCTCTTTGGATCTCATTTGTTGAGGATAGGGAGGCTTAAACTAACTAATAATCTATAATCTGACAAGGAATTCATAACACACATTACAAAAACACTGGTGTTCTTAATTGTTTTTGGAAACGTTCAGCACTTGCAGGTGATGTACACAATACGTTAATGTACATTTTTCTTCTATGTAGAAATTTACATTGCTTTTCCCAATCAGTAGATATGCATGCAACAGCAGCAGTTGGTGCTGCTACCTGCCATGCGCATGTGACAGCCAGTAATTGAAGAGACAAAAAGCGCGCCGACAAGGAGGCGGAGCTTACGCCGGTGCGGCCTTGGCTATAACAGACGGGTCCTAAAAAACTTCTGTCAAACAGAATTGCTTCGCCCTGTGCCTGTCAAGCCGCTTCGCACCAACACCGGTCAACTAGCCAAATGTTTTTGTAGCCTTAATGATGATTCAGACCGTGACATTTTTGCTACTTCCAACGATCTTCTCCGAATAGGACTCGATGACATTGATTGCTGAAGTATAAAGATACTTACTAAATAACGTAAAAAACTTCCACTGCACCGCAAAAATTTTGTGATAGGAAATTACAAAGAAACCTAGAGTATATTAAATTCATTTTCTTTCGATAGTAACGAATAAATTAAACAATCTCAACCTATATTCGTGTTTCATCTTGAACGTATCAGAGCGGTCTATGGCTGATAGTTTCAAAGGAAATATTCAGTTTCTTGGAAATTTGAAGTTTGAACACATATGAGCCTGAAATGTGTTTGAAATATATCACTACCAAATTGGTTACGAAAAATGCATTAATTTGTTTATTGATAGGTAAAGCATGTGTCTCTTGTTCGGGCCCATCAAGTCTGTTTGAGCATTCTGTTTTATTTACATTCTCTCGCCTTATGATTCATGAACCCAAGCGTGAGATCTTGTATTTTACAGTGACTTTTCAAATTCGTTGGCAAATTTTTGCCGTGCAGTGAGCCAGTTGTCTCAGAATTAATACTTGAACCATCACGTAAATTCTTTTCTAATTTGGAAATTACATTATAATAGATGGCATCGCTGTGTGATTATGCGTGCTGCTTTATTATAAAATTAAATATGTTCATGATGCCAAGTACTTGAAGGCTGGGCTTCTAAACCTCAATTTATACGAATTGTTATACAAATGTAGATTTTTGCAGTCATTGCAGTCTTTACAGTGATAGAACTGTGCATTTAAGTGTGTACTACAGCATATACGAGTTTATTCAGTCTGCCTGTATACGCTGTAATGCAAAGTTGAATGCACAATTCTTTCACTGTAAAGCACACCTCTGAATACATAATAACAATTATCTGCTCTTGGATAACAATTCGAATCAATTGAAGTGGAGAAGTCCTGCCTAAATATATAATTAGATTTTGATTTAACGCATTTCATATTTTTATTTCTGTGCTGTAAATTAGGTTTTAAAGAGAATTACAATTTGGGAGTAGATGTAATGAGGCAGTTATAGAATTTAAAAATAATCCACTTTAATTGAAGGATTCACGTGTTTAACAGCATCAAATCGAGAGACGAACTTAATCGTTGCCGAATATGATTTAATTTCTGCATTTAGAAAACTAACGTACACTAGAAAAAATATTCCGTGCAGATGCAGTAATCGAAAAACTGATGCTGTCAGGGGAAGAAAAATTGATGCTCTCATATCCAATGGGAAGGGCGCACTGGTTAGAGAAAACGTGGTATTTCAAATAGAACGTAACTAATTATTGTGATCTCAACGAAATTCATGCCGTTCGGAATTGGTGTCTAAGTGTGGTGACTGCTTGACTGGGTCTATAACCCGAACTCTCTTATTTACTCTTTATGCTCCCAGGGGGAACTATGTGAGGGCCCGAGCTAAGGGTTAGATAGGCTTCCTTTTTGTTGAAATAAAATAGGTTTTTGTTCTGTTACGGACCATCTTTTTTCGGTTCACTGCTGTCCTGTTTTTCAGCTCCTACTACTTTCTTCTTCAACTTTTTCTTGTTTCATGAACTTCTTTCTTTGCTTACTGTTGCTGTGCACCTTGTGCATAGATTCCGCGTTCCCTCAACTCCATACTAAATGGTGCCTTCCTCCTACCTCTCTTGGAACATCTTTGCCGTGGTTAAGGGAGGCTAAAAATTTCTTACATAATAATAATAATATTAATTTCCTCTTTATGTGGTTCCTACCTCGAAGCTTTTGTACGATTCAGTGCATTGTTTCAGGAAAATATCGTCGACTGGAGCTATGGGGGAACCCATACCCAACAATTTGTTGTTCCCTCGCTCGTTCTGTGCCTCGTCACTTTAATTATGAGGTGGCGAAGTTGTGGACCGCGTCAAATAATAGCTTATTTTTGTGGACTGAAGGGCGATTTTCCTCAGGCTGTATGGTAAAATGGGTTTGATAAAGATAGTTATGAGTCTCAAGAACGTTGGAAGAGTCTGTTTGAAAGAGACAAAATACATCCAGCTGCCGTGATTGTGGTAGTCTGTCATCTTTACATTTAAGAATGGTTAGCAACGGATTCGTTAAATTTTTTTGCCTGTTCAATTTTAGCTATTCAACTATTGTTTACCCTAATCACATCCAATTTCTGTTGCATCAAGCGTCTCTCCTCTCTAGTGCATCTAAATTTCAGTATTTCATTAGCTAAGCAAAATACCGCTTCTGCTCGTCAATCAAACGAGCGATTGTCTATCAAAAATTTCAAATGAAGATAGCATGAACGTCAGGATATATAAGTTCAAACTACTAAACATCTAGAAAAACTAAACCGATGTTGTTGAATCTTCCCTCAGGGGGGTACACCTGTTATATCTATGGGAACTAGCTCACTCAGGGCTAAAATGTGAGGTCTCGAGCTGAGCGATAGGTAAGCTTTCTTTTTGTTATGTTAAGGACCCTTTTTTTTTATCTGTTCACTGCTGTCCTGTTTTCCAGCACCTGCTATGTACTTTCTTCTACAACTTTTATCTTGTTTCTTGAACTTCTTTCCCAACTTACTGTTTCTATGCACCTTCCGCATAGATTCCGCGTCCTTTATCTCCTTACTAAATGATGCCTTCCTCTCCTTGGACCGTCTATGTTGCGGATAGGAATGCTTAAATTAACATCCAATCTTATCTGTTGATATGTGTTGAATCTGCGGGTCGGTAAAACAAAAATGATTGTTTTAATTTTGGGGCTTGGTCCTAATTTTTTATTTATTTTTTTGCAGAGATGACGACATTGAAAGCCGACCTGAGGTGAGCAGATAAGGATTCAGTTGAAGTATTGAACGCATATTTTGTTATAGCTTCATTTGTAGCGAATTGAGGCATTTGCACCTGCCACACGGGCATCAAGTGTATCCATTAATGAATTTTTAACTACCTAAGAGCTTCAAATGACGGTGTTCATCTTTCCGCCACTGTTTTACGTTTAGGGAATATCAAACAAGGAGCAGATTTTTGCAATTTTTAGTGATATTCAATCGGATTTTAAGCGATAATGACAGTGGACCTTTCAGTTACCTCTCGACATGATGCAAATGAGCGCTGGCGACGTACGAGAGGAAGAAATTACATAAAAATAATATATATGTACAATACATGGATCTTCTGAGGTTTTAACACTGGTAAATTATTGTTTAACCTCCTTACTGAACAGATAGTTAAAACAAAGTTTTACTTGGACAACAATTGACAACACTAGGTTCCAAATTTTCACATGTATTTTTGTATAAATTCTGAACACAGTCTGAGAGATTGAACAGGGAAAATTTACAGGGTGTTGGGACACTCGGTACGCAATTTAGCCCATTTCATGCGAGCTATTGGCTTAGAGGTGCAACAAGCAAAATAGAAAAAAAAAGTGCACGCATGTATTGATGTTAATCTGTTTTAACTTCACAAGTAATTAATACTAAACGCACTCCCAGAAATGAAGTACATTCTTTGATAGAAAATCTTAGGTAGTCACTAACTCCCTAAACACATCATACATCGATGACCAAATTAACGACGAATTTCATTTATGAATACATTTAATAAATGAACATTAAGTATATTATGACAATGATTCATACATAATTTATACAAAGAATGTCAATACTTCTGCTATAACTAGCAAACGTATATTTCTTGCATCTTTGTCCCACAGTATCAAAGACGTAGCTAGTAATATTGGGATAGTATTTTACAAAAATAGTGTCGCATCTCTCTGTAGGGTTCCATTCATATTTTTTATCAAGGCTGCAAAAAGACGTCATTAAAGCAATTATCAACATCTGTATGAGGTAAAACGTTTTTTTCCCGAAGTAACATACTCGTATTTTAAAATGCCGATGACATATCGCTGCTTGTTAATTCACAAAACTTTAATTCATCTCTTTTACACTTCGAGTCTCCCGAGAGACTAGAATAAAGATTGTATTATTGTAGCTGCAGTTAAGGTAACTGACCGAAAGTAAGAGCACTGCGAAAGCAAAGCACAAAATGGTATGCTGCAGAAAAAAAATTAGCTTATGACACGCGTATTTTACGCTGCCAACATTGTACGTTGTGCTCGCCCGTGGGAAAATATACATTAACAAGTTCAAAAGCTTTATCAACGAGTAAATACACTACCACAACCATTTCCACTGACTTGGCAGGTAAATTAAGTTAATAATTATCCAGACGTACGTCATGCAGTAGAAGTTCACTAGCGAGCTTTCGAACCGTAAGATACTTTTAATGGCTTAGAGCTCGTAAATATTAAAAGCGTCTACTCACATTCTCAAATAAAACTAAAAAAATTTTCATCGTTGCGTGTTTCAGTACGCGCTCATACGATGGGCTTCGTGTTCGAAATTTCGTATACTAAGTACGGGTATGTTTGCTTTCCACGAAGATAACTGTATATAATTTGTACAAATTTTACCTCTCCGCATAAGGTGTCATATATTAGTGCCAGGCTTATTGGCTTGGCAGTATCTGAATCATTTTTAAAGCCAAAATTAATTTGCAGAATTAAAGACGTAAACGCGTGTGATTAAACCACATGTTCGCCAATTTTCTTTTAAATCCTCAAATCATACCAAAGTTATTTCACTTGGTATTTACGCCAAATTGTTAACTTACTTTCAAAATACAGCAAATCAAAATGTACAAGAAGATATCACTCACGATATTATATACACGGAAAAGAATGTCCCGCTACACGAAATCTCAAGTAGCGCAGTAACTTGAACTATATCAGAGACTGAAACTTCTTTAACAGCCGAGGGAAGGCACGAAGAACAGGAGTAGTGCAGAAAACTTTTCTTCAACTCCATCGAACAGCTCCAAGTATTAGATCAAGGCTCACTTTACCTGCACAAAAAATAACGAGGCCGTCAATTAATCCCCCCCAAATTTACAGTACTTCGTTGAACAATTAGGCATCATAATTTTAAACTATCTGAAAGGCACGCAGATCCGCAATGGCATTGCAAAACATAAATTTTGACAATTCATTGCAATGAGATGTAAAGATATAGCTTTCGTTAACTTGAGTTCACATGTTGGGTAACTTCTCGATCTTTTTTATACACACTGTTGAAGAATGAGAGGTATTAACTGTAACAGAAGGCATGGGCTCTCAAATTAAACTTTCTCCCCTGTACTAAATTATACAAAATGCACGTACACACGCACATACATATTTGTATGTGTGGGTATGTATGTACACATGCATCCATCCAGGCATGTTTGTATGTATTCATACACATATACATACATTCATACATACATGTATATTTGTACATGCATTTGTACGATTATCTATTATATATGTATGTCTATGTACGTGAATCTAAATATACGCGTACGTATCTAAATTTATCTGCGTGCGTGCGTCTGTGTGTATATATATCTATGTTTATATAATTCAAGAAAATTATTGTACTGTCAAATTTTTCCTACTTCATGTACACCAGAGAAATGGGTGCATTTTAGTAATACCCGTGGTTTTAATACATTCACGCCGACGAGGTTGTGAACCACGTATTACAGATATGCCCAAGTACAGGGCATTTTTCAAATACGGACCCCGAAAGAATCTTTAATGACTTTGGATACAAAGAACGGATTTTTTAAAACAAAACGGCAGTAATAATAATAATAATAATAATAATAATTTTAGGGTTGGGTTTCCACCAGGGTCACCAGCAATTTGCAACTATGGACCCCCTAGTTTACACTAGGTAATCATGAATTGGACAAGCTGAACCCCCCAAGTGGGGGTTCTAGCAGCCCTCCCTCTCTTTGGCCGAGCGTCTTACCCGTGCTGGAACCCCCTCAAAAAGATGAGAGTGGTAGCACAGAACGCCCGGCCGCTTACTTAGAATACTCTCTGGTGCTGTGGTGCTGATCTTTTATGAACGCACGTCGGTTATAAGGTATCCAGGATGCCTTTTCATAGTATGGGGTTTGTGGTGAGCGCAACGGTTGATGGTTCAAGGCATAAATTCCTTCCAAGGAGTTGGATAGACCATTTATATGACGTCGTATGCGATGATTTTCCGGAGATATTCTAGGAGTTCAGCAATAGGGGCTTCATACCCCAACACGTCCTTGATAGGTGGGCGACTGTTATCCGCGAATAGGCTGATGTAGCGACGTCTTGCGTGATGTAAGGCTGGGCAGTCCATAATCAAATGATGCACGGTAAGGCGGCAACGTAGACAGAGAGGACAGCCGGGTGGAGGCTCTTGTACTGCGTTGTTCATTAGGTATCCATGAGTGAGATGTGTGTGGCCACATCTGAGACGATTGAGAATGACTTCAGTTCTTTGGCATAGTTCGTTTTTTTTTTGTGGGGATACGGGTCAGGTCGGATGTTCTGTAAAAAGTTTCCCTCGAGTTGCCAGTTTTCTTTCCACCGGGTATTGATTTTGCAAGCTATAATTGGGTACCGGTCTCGATAAAAGATCATTATACTTTCCGCAGGGCGAAGTGCGGCATTTTTTTTTGCAAGCTTGTGGACTGACTCGTTGCCGTCTATACCGCACATGACTCGGAATCCAGCACAATTCAACAGTTTTGCGATCTTTGATTACATTGTCTATTTGGTGTTTGAGGATTCGTACAAGAGGATGGGACGTGCGTGCGTTTCGCAGTGATGTCAGTGCACTTAGGGAGTCTGAATAGATTACGAACTTATCCTCACCACGGTCGCGAATGATTTGTAATGCCATTTCAAGTGCGTGTAGTTTCGCAGTGAATATTGATGCAGCGCTGGGAAGAGATATCGTCCTCCTTGTTTCGCCACATTCCGTCGCAGCTCCAACTCGATCGTCGTATCGTAGCCGTCCGTGAAAATCGGTATATACCCTCGGTATTTCTCTCGTCGCAGCCGTTGGTATTCCTGGATATACACTGCTGGGTGGGTGGATTCTTTCTTGTAGAAGGTTAGTTCCTTGTTCACGTCTGCTGGGATGGTCTTCCATGTGGGTACCTCAATGTTATGTAATCGATACGAGAACGAGGGCTTTATCCGCAGTTGGTTAAGATGGAGATGTTCAATTAATTCGTGGGTGCGAACAGCGAAAGACGGGGTGGACTGCTCGTTCACAAACAGCCTCCTGTTGGTAGGCGGTATAGCCAAATTCCGGGCTGGGTTGGACAAGTGGCTTCTTATTTTCCAATAGTATTTCAGCGAAAGTTGCTGTCTTCGTAGCTGGAGGGGCATTTCGCCGGAGATGACTTGTAGGCTGGGGATAGGTGTTGGTTTGAATGCTCCGGTTGCAAATCGTAGGCAATCGTTTACAATGGGGTTCAGAAGCTTGAGTGTTGATGCTGCAGCAGAGTTGTACACGATGCATCCGTAGTCCAGCTTGGATCGGACGAATAATCTGTACAGGTGGAGCAGAGTTTCCTGGTCTCCGCCCCAGTCGTGAGAAGAGATTGATTCAATTATGTTGAGGTTTTTCTTGCAGCTTGATTTGATGTTATGATATGGGTTTTCCAGATCAGTTTTTGGTCCCACTGAGCCCAAGAAATTTAACATCATCAACAAATTCGATGTTTTTGTTGCTGATTTTCAGAGTAGGTGGCGCTTGAAGGCCTGGAAGGGAAGCAAAATGGACAGATTTAGATTTATCCATCGAGAAGGAAAATCCATTATTTGCGTCCACGATGCCACTCTGTTGATGCAGTCTTGAAGTTAAGCTTCAATGATGCTGAGGTCACTATGTCGGTAGCCAAGTTGGAAGTCGTCCACATATAATGACGCATGGTAACGTGGATCTTTAGGGATCTGTGAAGCTATTTCGTTGATTTTGATAATGAAGAGGGAAACTGAAAGAACGGAATCCTGTGGAACCCCTTCTTCCTGAGGGAACGGATTGGATAGATGGTTGTTTACTCGTACCCTAAAAGTGCGGTCCCGTAAAAACTGTTGGATATATAGAGGCAGTCTTCCCCGGAGATGTAGATGATGGAGATCTTGCATAATGCCATAGTTCCAGGTGGTATCGTATGCCTTTTTGAGATCGAAAAAAATGCTAACGAAGTGTTCATTGTGGACAAAAAGAGTTTCTGATGATAGTTTCGAGACGGATTAGGTGGTCAACGGTGGACCTGTCCCGGCGACTCCCGCACTGGATATTGCTGAGATGGCCGTGCATATCACGATAGTCGACGAGTCTATTGTTGATGAGGCGTTCTAGTACCTTTCCGATGCAGCTCGTAAGCGCAATTGGCCTGTAGTTGTGAGGCGCATGTGGGGTTTTTCCAGGTTTTTGAAAAGGGATTATCACTGCTTCTCTCCAGGTAGGCGGGTAATACGAATGAAACCATAATTTGTTGTAAAGAGACAGTAAATTTCGTTTTCCAATTTCTGGAAGATGTTTAAGCATTTGGTATGAAATCCCATCTGCGCCAGGTGATGTATTTTTTATGGTCTCCAAGGCAGGATCCAGTTCGGCAAGAGAGAATGCTTGGTTGTAAGTCTCGTTGTTGTTCGATGAGAAATCCAGTTGGCCAGCTACTGCACGTTATTTTCTTCGTAAGAATTCCTGAGGGTAATTAGCCGCACTGCTAACAGGGCTAAATGTTTCTGCTAATTTGTTCGCTATTTCTTGAACGGTAGAGTAGCTTATGTTATTTTCTTGTGGTATGACATCTGTTTTTGGGGTCTGCCTTTGATTTTTCTGATATTTCCATAAATACGGGTCATTGGTGTGTCTTTCGTAAATGTGCTGGTAAATGCTGTCCATGCCTTCCGCTTCTCCTCTCGCAGAAGGTTTCTGTGAATGGCCCTGGCTCTTTTCCAGCGTAGGGCATTTTGTAGAGATTTCCATTGTCTGAATAATTTATAAAGGCGTTCGCGGTTGGAGCGTGCTTGAGTCAGCTGCGCACTCCAGTAGGGCTTCGGAAAGAATTTTGTGATTTCTATGGTAGGAATACATTCATTGGCAACTGCTGTTAAATTGTCGATAAAGGTGCTGAGAGCTTCAGAGCATGTATGCTCGTCAGAGATTTGAAGTTTGTCCCACTTTTGGTGCGCCTCGTAGGACACCCAGTCTGCCTTTTTGTTGTTCCATGTTGAGCGCTTCTGGTCGTTGCGTTGTACATTAATTAGTCGTATTATGATGGGAAAATGGTCACTGTCTTCCGGAGATTCACAAGTCTTCCATAGCAAGTCCACACTCAGACGAGGACATGCCAGGGTCTCGTGCACACACACGAGATTCGTGTGTGTGCTCCTGTGTTGAGAAGGGATAGGTTATGTTGGTCTATGAATTCTTCTATTGTTCGGCCACGAGCATCTGTGGTTTGGCCACCCCAAGTTGTACTATAGCTGTTGAAGTCCCCCATCAAATGTTTGGCGGAGGTAGTTGATTTATTAGTTCGTTCATTATTTCCTGGGTTATGGGGTGGCTCCTTGAGGTGTACAGTGACGCAAATGTTATTCGTTGAGTGAGGTGAGCAGTGGCTGCGATGACCTGGATGGCAGAGGCTACGGCGACTTCTTGAAAAGGAATTGCCTCATGAACAAGGAGTCCAACTCCTCCATGAGGCGTGACGTTATAGTGACCATGTTTGGTAAGCAGATTGTAATGGGGTATGGAAAAATTAGAGTTGTGTCATAATTTCGTTTCTTGGAGAGCGACAATGTATGGGTTATGTAAGTTGATTAGTTCTAAAAGTTCGTTCTTTTTGGCTCGGACACCCTGGCAGTTCCACTGTAGGATACAGATTCCGCTAGTTATCTTGATTTTGTTTGACTTCTTTTTGGTAATGGTTGTAAATTCTTCTAGTTTCGCTTCTGACGGTCGGGTTGTTCTCACTTGTAATTTCGCTGTCGCTGATTGCCGAGTCGTAATCTAGTGTAATTTGTACGGGGGCAGAAAGTATTTCTCCTGTGCTTGGGTCAGCGCAGACTGATGGTTTTTCTGATGGTTTTTCGTTGCTTTCGGAGTTTTTTTCTTTTCCTTTGCGTACTGCCTGAAAGTTGAAAGGGCTCTAGTGGAAAAGCTGGAGAAGCTGGCCCCATTTGTTCAATTGGTGCTGGTTATCGGCTGGGTGTTAGTGCGATGGTAGATGTTACGACAGAAGCGTAGCTCCTGTGATATTGGTGTTCACCGTCCAGTTTTTGTTTTGCTTGCACTCTGCTCAGTTTGTATTTATGCTGGATTGCGAAGATTTCCTGTTGATATTTTAATTCAATTCATTTGTTGCAAAGTGGTCTGTGCCGCAGTTGTGGCATTCTATTTTGGTGCTTGTGCAGATACCTTGGTTTCTGATTGTTCTCCGGGTATGGTTATGTAGTTTGAGAGATTTTGCCTGAATGTGAGTGAGATTGCTTGGGAGACCGAGTTTTTCGGTTTGATCCAGGTAGCTTTCACTGCCTCAGTCTTCCATGAGTCCCTCCCGGAAGCATTCGAAATTGGAGAGGTCGTACTCATATACATATACGAGACCTTTAACTGAGATCTTTAACACCCTACCTATAGATCTAACCAGCTGGTTGAGGTTCTTCTCTATGTTGGTAATGCGGTCGGTGATATTCTTTTGATGGTCTCCACTATAAGTTCCTTGGTTCGTTGCCAAAAACCACTCGTAGTTGTACAGGCACTTGCCGGCTCGCCTGTCTTTGGTGCGAGAGGCGTCCTGATAGATTTTATTTCGTTTGTCTGGGTTGTCACTTTTGTTGGCTCCTTCGCTCGCTGCTTCTGGTCCCTCTCGGTGCGCCCCCGGTTAGGCCGCGGGCCTCCGCCCCTCCGCCCCTGGGGCTGCGTCGCCCCTCCTCATGTTGCCTGGTCCTCGGGGCGCGAGGCCACCGTGACCAGGAGTGTATATTTCCTTTCTGCTTACGATATTCGAGTTTTATTAAACACTCAAAACACAGATTTAAGATAAACATACAAAACTAAAAATAAAAGACCCACATGTTAGTGGGCCCCCGCACGTTGGTTCTACCCACAGATAGCAACCTTATAACTAACCCTATGATCACTTTGCTATCGGTTTACATACACGACTATGTAAAGAGTTCAACTCCAGATGAGTATACTAACGGTACCACCGCGAGAAGGTGTGGGTGAGCTGGAGCCCCTGCTAGGGGCAAGTAATCCTTATCATATCCTTGTTGACTATTCCCTTCACGACACGTAAATAATAATAACACAGTTCGGCACCAGTAAAAACTTGGTAAAGGGAACAGCGAGAATTCTATATCGTTTATTACGTATTTATGATGTAACAGTCAAAATAAAACTCCGAGTACACAGTAAAATTCCTCCTCCTTTATAACTGCCGTCAAGATGACGAACTGGACGAAGGAACAATTGCCTTTATAAGTACTGCAGTTTCAAGAGAGAACCACCTGCGAAGTTCCCCGATCAATATTCTCAGATGATGGAACAATTGCTGAGATGATATGCATCTAGGCCTAGATGCATATCATCTCAGCAATTGTTCCATCATCTGAGAATATTGATCGGTCCCACCCTCACCAGTGCTGCAATGAGAAGCATGCGAACACGCGACCAATATTCCTGCCATGACCAATTTCATCTTCAAAAGTTATTCCAAATAAAAGATATAAATCTCAGGATTTTACTGCCGTTTTGTCTTAAAAATCCGTTCATTGCATCAAAAGTTTTCAAAGATTCTTTTTGGATCCCGTACTAAAAAACACCCTGTACTTGCAAATTCGATGTTTATAGACCAAAAATTTGTAGTAACTTACACGTCACGTCGAAAAAGAAATACCTTGATAATCAATCACTACTATATAATAAAACGCGAGGTTTCTCCATAAATTAATAAGTAAATAATTACATTTTTTGTGCGTAGTTTCTCCTATGTTATTACCATGGGAATCTCATTGGAGATATTAAATTCTTTGTTCCGTCTAGTTGTGACGCTCATAAGAATGCCTAATGACCGTATCTGTAACACAAATTTTACTAGTGCACAAGCACAAGAATATTTTTTTAATTGCGTGTACTATTAGGATGGATGTATATGTTTCTCATCCACATCTGCAAGATTTATTCAAGGGAAATCCTGAATCCCGTTATATTTGACGCCCCGTTACACTAGTGTTCGATAAAGCAAGAATATAATTTACCTCGGATAGTTTAATGAAATAATCGTTCCATCCCGAGTTTTCTAAATGTTGATCCTTCTTCATTTCAGTACTTTATTGAGTGAATTTTGAAGATTATTTTTAGGCCCCGCGCCAGTATAGATATTCTCGTATCTTTGTAAATAACGTTCTTCGAAATTTAATTCGATTATCATAGATACTCCCCAAACCCCCTTGAATCCGGCTTGTCCGAAATTCGGGAAAGCGACTAAAAGAAACGGTCCGCTCTCTGGAATTTCGGAACCTCCTTATCTGCTATTGAAATCCTCTGCAACTAATAGTGTTTCCTGCAAATAAACTCTGGAAATAAACCGAGTACTATCTTCCCCGAGAAAAATACTGGCTCCCAAGAAGGACCAGCCTAAAGAATTGTCTAACAATTGGCCCCGAACAGGACAGCCTAACAAAACTAATAAGCATATATCTAATAATCATGAAGCTTAGCTTAGAGATTTTCTAATAGTACATCGACGTTATTTACACTTTTTTGTACTTGAAATTTTTAAATACACGAATGCAATGGGGATTTGTGTGAAATACAATCAAATTACGTGATATTTAATACACATTACACCACGAACATAAAATAATTAAATTTGATAGGATGGAAAAAAATAACGAGCGCTTAGCATCTAAACGCTCGCATTAAATCACCTCACCTTTAAGTATTGCAGCGCTCAGAATGTTCATCCCATGCAGCAACCTGGAAAAGTAACATTGAGATGGGTTAACAAATAATACATGGCACAAATAGACGTAAGACTTTTGAGAAGCATAAAAATGACACTATACGGGAGTAAAAAATGAGAGACTGAAAAATTATGCAAGTTAATGGACGGACAGGAGAGAATTCTCCCTTACTTACTGGTCTACTGACGTGGAAATGTCAGTTTATAACGAGACCTAGCCTCCTCTTCAAAGATTTTAAGTTTGCCTACTGAAAATATTTATCACCAACACGGGGCGTCCTTTAGTAGACGATGCCTCAGGTTTACACGTTTTCGGCATTATGGCTTCCGTCATATCTTTTGTTGACACAAATGGAGTTAGATCAGTACCACACTATTCGTTCCTGCACTGCGACGTCAACAGAGAACTTTAATTTAAAATACACTGCTACACTAAAATTTCTATATGATGGACAATGACAAGAGAATGCTAGTGTAACAAATTGCTCATATTTTGACGCGATAATACTTTGCAAAACTCTATGACTTAGATCAGGGGTTTCCAACCTGGTTCTCGCCCCCCGCACCCCTAAAACCTTTCATTCTAATCTCGCACCACCTGAAGTAAAAATGCGAACACATCGCCAATATCCTATTATTTACTTGGACTTCTCTTGCACCCCAGGGGGTGCGAGCACCTCAGGTCGGGTACCTCTGACTCAGAGCATTCAAGTGGACATTTTCAGTTTTAGTCGAGTTAGTAATAACTGAAGTTCTCTTTCTTTCTCTCACTATATCTGAAATCAATCATTGTACAGTTTTTTATTTAATCGCACTCCTTTTCGAGCTGATCACTGATTACGAGACCATATCTGTGCAAGCAGCAATGAAGATCCTAATGCGCTTGGTTATTTGTAAACGGTTTACAATTACTATTTTGGTGAACTTTTTAACACAATATTCATTGCAATTTCCTCAAATGGAAATAAAATTGGCTCATTATGAAAAAGTTCACAATTTGCACTATAAACGTACAAGTAGTAAAATTGAACTTCCATACATGCAAGAGGTACACGTTAGAGAAAAACAACACAGTGTCAATGAAGAAATTAAAATTTAGATTCACTCATAAAACTCGCATAACATTATTTGGAGGATAATGTTGCGTAAATTTACTATAGATTCGACCGTGAGTTAGTTTAAGGGCATGGTCCCCCATAGGAGTCCAGGATTTTGAGACCATTTGAGAAATAGGGATTGTTGCTGCTATAGGAAGTGTAAGAGGTCAGGTACATCCTGTGAAAAAATGAGACTCGTACGTTCACTCGTTCGCCCGCTACGGGGGTTTGAAGAATGGGGGGGGAGGGGAGGGGGAAGTGGTATTTCATCATGTTACACCTCCCCCTTGGCACTTTCTTCACGGCACGACGTTGCTATGTCATCTTCTATGTCTACATAATAATAATAAATTTTTAAAAATTTTCGGTCAAGGTTAGACCCCTGAAATCATTATACAGTCTATGTCTATGTCTATATATATAATGATTTCAGGGGTCTAACCTTGACCAAAAATTTTGAAATTTTTTTATTAAAATTGTTTATGTTTCTTTGTTTTGCTTATAATGTAAACAATGGCCTTTGGGGTTTTAAAATGCTTCTTCTCCTACAGTTTTTAAGCTATAGGGATGATTTTGGTATCATTGGATGCAAAAAACAATGGCTTTTCAAAAACTTAAATTGTTTTTCGAAATTAATTTTTGTTCGAAAGTTATGACGTCATAAACCCACATTTTTTGGGAAAAAAAGTTGCTGTCGTATTTTTTTATTTATTTTTTATTCAAAACTAAAAATTTGGAAAAAAGCATTTCGTTTTTGGAATTTCCACGTCTTTCCGCATCTAATGATACCATAATCATTCCTGTAGCTCAAAAACTGTCGGACGAGATGCATTTTGGAAACCCCTCAAAAATTCCGTTTTCTATGCATATTTCATTTTCTTTGAAGAAAATTGCATTTTTCCATAGAAGGCAAACGATTCCTAATTGTATTTCCTATCAATATACCAAATTTTATTGCTCGAGGCTTAATAATAAAAAAAAGGTCTGTATGGGGGACTATATCCTTAAGCCTTCCTAGCCGCAACAAAGGTTTTCCAAAGAAAGGAAAGATGAAGGCTCCATTTCGTATGAAGTAAGGGGCGCGGGGAATCTATACACAATGTGTGTTCACAAGATCCCTTGCGCATAGAAACAGCAAGCTAGGAAACAAGATAAAAATGACGAAGAAAGTAATGAGCGGTGAAAAAAGGACAGCAGTGAATTGAAAAAAATTCAACATATTAAAAAAATATCTATTTCATTTCAACAAAGGGAAGACCTAAATTACCATCAGCTGGAAACCTCGCACTTTGCCCCGAGAGCGGTAATATTTACAGGTTCAATAGCTGTATCTCCTTGAAGGGTAAATTTACTATATCGAAATCTCCAACTGTTAACACTTCACAAACGAAATATTGAGTAGAATATTTATGCCAACATTTGCGCATGTATTCTGTACAACTCCCAGCTAAAAATAAAAAACATTTCAATATTTATACATGAATAGCAAGAAGAATGCAACGTATAACGCACCTGACAATCGCGGGAGCAGTACCATTGGTTACCGCATCCGGCACACACGAACTGGGCGCGCTCTTTGTGGCAACCCTGGCACTTTGGGTTGGGGGCGCTCGGGTCACCAAGTCCGCCATCTGATTTCTTGCCCCGGCCATCTCCACTCTGCAATCGTAATTTACATTAGCAACATCCATATGTTCCAGAGCGTTACGTGTGAGCAATTAAATCGACTCGAGCTACAAGATTATGTTTCCAATTAATGTATTGCTAATGGAATGAGATGGTGAAAACGGAGCTAAACATCAAATGTTCACGAGAAAGATATCTAATGCATTAATAAATCTGTAAAAGCAAACAAAACATTTCCGGAAACGCAAACATTCTTTTTTGTAGTGTTGTTCTGTCATATGACCACGTTCTAAATTTTTTATCAAGACGTCCATCAGGAAATGGATATCAAACGTTGGAAAGCTAACTCGGAGGAATTTAGAGCTCAACTTCCTAGCGGATAAGGTAGCATTGCAGAATGTATACTTCAGATCATGTCTGACACACATTCCTTCCTTAAACTATGGATAAATATTGCAAGAACCCATAGGAAACCTGAACACTTAGTAATGAAAATAATACACAATCAAAATAGACATGATTTAGGCGATAAAATATTCTATCGGACGGTTAAAAAAAAAAGCTTCACGTAAATACACACAAATGGAGTTATTCAAGAATTTGCAAATAGATGCGAGTATGATTATTAACCTCGAGATAATTTATCTAAGAGAAATTAAATTCTGATTAACTAATCCACAGAGGAGTGCACAAACCTTAGCGTGAGGAATAAATGACACACTTGTTAACTACGTAAAAATATTGGGACAGGTGTTTGTCAGCAGAAGAAATTCAGGGTTAACTAGATAGAAAGAGATTAATGCGTACAAGGCAAAAAGATCAGAAGAGAAGAATACAAAAGATGCTAAGCAAAATATACAGAAAGTTAAGAAAGAAAAAATAATAATAATGAAACGCAGCTTTTAAAATGAAAAAAGCTAAATGCTAAAGAGCGAATGTTTGTGTAAGAGTAATAAATGGAAAGAAATAGAATTCAGCTAAGTAATACCTGATGATGGGACATGGCATTGGCTGCAGCGGCAGCGGCAGCAGCTGCGGCAGCCTTCTCTCTGACGGTGGTTGTGGTTCCGCCGGAGAGTAGGGCTGAGAGCGTCAGGTACTGTGAATTGCCGACGCCACTGCCTCCGACCTGTATGTTATTACGATAATTACGACCCTAAAATTAAAATCACACCTAAAAATGAACATAACATTTTAAAAATAGCTGGAGCATCGTCAATGAGTGATAATGAAGAGCAGGTTTTAGAAAAATAGAAATATTTATAACAGCAATATATTTTTTCTACAGTTCCTTTCAATTAAATTGGTCAGCTTCCAAGAGAACATAAAAAGTTGAAAGTATGCAAATTAAGAATGACAGACTCAAAACTATCATTCATAGTAAAAACTTCTAACAAGTAAGGAAAGAATGCACAAATTGTAGTGGTTTCAAAGCTTTAAAAAAAACGTATAATTGGACAAGAACGTTTTTTCCTAACCTGTTGCTGCTGCTGCTGCTCCAATAATGCGTTTTGCTTCGTATTGCTGCGACTCTCCATCAGCAACTGAACAGAGAAAATAAGAGCTCAAACAAAAATTCAGCAGTAAATATGGAGCAGACAAAGTAACTAAACTGGCAGCTGGTGGTGAAGTGTCAATTCAGAGATAACTTTCAGAATTAGGAACGATTGTTTTGCGATACTGTCGCAAATTATCGAGTCACCAAGGTCAACTAGAACATTAGCGAGGGCACGCAGGCCAAGGCACTCTATATTCATTTCGTTCTCAAACTGAACACATTATAACGAATGCATACACTCGTATATCAAAGACTGAGGAGTCGACGAAGGGTCACCAACTACCAGTTGCCTTTGAAGTTTAAGAGATCGGATTTATCTTGCACGACGAATATAATTTCTAATCATTGGAATATGAGAAACGAAACTCTTTAAAATGGGGAACAATTGTAAGCAGAATATAATTGACTTCAATGACGCCGAAAAAAGTTCACTCAGCATTGCATGATGACTTTTTGCTCCCAAGGTCTTACACCGACGCCTAATTTGAATTAATTCAGTACTCAGAGAAGCAGGTGGGAGCGACCCAAAGCTAGCGAATCATTAGACCTAGCGTGGGAAATTCTCTCTTGGATTGAGCATGAGAGCGCAACTTACGGTCATTTATCATACATGCATATGTATAAAAAGGTTGAGGAAGAAAGGAGTTTAATTCATTCTATCGTAAACTCTTGCGTTCCCTTGGTTAGGGACGTCACCACTTACTGGCAGGTAAGAGAAGAAATAAATATTCTCGGCGGATGATGTTTATTTTTTATTGACAGTGAGTACTCTGCATGTGTTCGTTATTGAATTATTTTGGGTAGCATTAGCTGGCCTTGATCAAGACAGTACGAAAAATGTTCACGGCAAAAAAAACTGAGTGTCTACTAAGCAACTTCACCTTGCCACGTAAGTTAAATTCTATTGAAACCGTTTTTTCTAATCTTTCGGAAATTTCCGATTATCTGAATGGTTCGTGTCACGTAGCATATATTGACTAAACTGTAGCATGAAAATTTCTCGATGTCTGTAGATGGAAAAAAACAATTACTGACACAAATTCATGTCAATAAACGAGCTAATTGATTCACCAATATTGATGACACTGAAAAATTCCACTTAACTCATGATAACAAAATAATCTACGATTCATGAATTTGAATAGATTAAACTAGTTCAAGCCCCTCTGACCACAACATATTTCCAAGAGAAGAAGGAAAAGGGACTATTTAGAATGGAATTACATAACCATACATCGTACTAAAAATATGACTACCTTTCTCATCTCTGTGAAACAGTAATATAGTATCACGCCCATAGTAGCCGGTACTGTACAATAATCAGCTGGAATTTATCGACAACAATTTTTCGAGCGTTGTTCAGGTCCGCTCGGCTGAGGCACACCAACATACGCAATGTGCAGTAAAACATGTCCTAATTAAGAGAACATAAAAGATGGTGTGCTGCTTTCGGTGATACGTGAATCATAAATTATGTTTGGCGTCATTTATTGCACCTCTTAGTTTAAGCACCAAGCACTCCCCTCTCAATAAAATCCTCGTTTTTTAATGTTCTTACATAGACGTAAAAAAATTGTAGTCAAACAGATAATTAAAACTAATGGGCCACTAAAAATCGATAATGCATGGGAAATTTTGATAACTCAAAATTAATTCGTGCGTTCGTAATGATAGTTGGAAACAAATTAATTATAAATCTTCTCATTTACTAATTGCAGCTGGGGAAGCGAAGGTGATTGTCAAGAAGCTAAAGAGGTCTGAGTCCCAGGATTGCTGTCACGATTACAGTTCGGAGGGTCGTCGGTTTGTCCTTGAATAATAGCATTTCAAGGGAATCATGTTGGCTTTTGTTATTGATGACATATATGTATTTATTGTTATCTCCATAGCTTAGAAACACATCACGTCATTTATTGAGTATCGGGAATAAGGGATTTATTGAGTATCGGGAATAAGGGATTTATGTCTTATTATAGGATTGAAAATAAAATATAATTTGGATTGCATTCAGAGGAATGTTTCAAATCGTTGTGGACACAATTAAGACAAGTTCTACATTAATAACCCTTGAATTATCACGCTCTCTCTAAATTATCACAAGAGACGCTAAACTGTCTATGATACAATAGTGGTAGACTGGCTACCGGCGATGTGCTGCATCACCATCTTTAGACCGACCTAATGGTAGTAACAGCAGCATGCTGCATCACTAGCAGTAGGGTTCTACGGGCTGTGGGCTTGTCTGAGGCCAACAGTGGCTGCCACCTAGGCACAGCTATACAGCTCGTTTTATCTCGATATTCCAGCTTGAGTTTCCTTGATGTTTCTCAATTTTACCGCAAAATTTAATTTTCTGCCCGATCGAGCGTCGGAGTTATGACGCCATCCCGCGGTATCGAAAAGACGCTGCCGTACCTAAATTACACTCTTCGTAGATATAGAATTCACTCGTCGTAGGTAGATAACATCCTCAGTAGCTAGAATACGCACGCCGTAGGTAGGTAACATCCTTAGTAGCTAGAATACACTCGCCCTAGGTAGATAACATCCTCAGTAGCTATGTATAGAATACATTCGCCGTAGGTAGATAACATCCTCAGTAGCTATAATACACTCGCCATGGGTAGATAACATCCTCAGTAGCTAGAATACGCACACCGTAGGTAGATAACATCCTCAGTAGCTATGTATAGAATACATTCGCCGTAGGTAGATAACATCTTCAGGACCTAGAATACACTCGCCGTAGGTAGATAACATCCTCAGTAGCTAGAATACACTCGCCATGGGTAGATAACATCCTCAGTAGCTAGAATACGTACACCGTAGGTAGATAACATCCTCAGTAGCTATGTATAGAATACATTCGCCGTAGGTAGATAACATCTTCAGGACCTAGAATACACTCGCCG
>JACJUY010000311.1:170972-220243 GCA_014220935.1 Platorchestia sp. MABIK
TACACTTGAAATTGCTAGGATGCACTCAAAATAGCAAGAACATATTGCTCATAGCTTGAATTTAGTTGCTGTAGCTAAAATCTACTCGCAGAACGAAAGTTGCGTTAAGCGAGTCATAATCAATCCCACATTATAATTGTTGTGAATGCACAGAATTTTTAAAGCTAGAGAAAAGTAGCGTGAATGCTGGAATACCCCTCGCAGAGAACCACTCCTAACGAAAAGGTAGCATCATAATGTTCATGCTTTTGCACTACATGAGTAAGATAGCGGCGCTCTCAGTCCCTGTTATAATATTTTAACTTAATGCAACTTTTCAGAAAAGCACGCAAGGTTTCTCAAGACAGTTTCTGAAGCAGAGGTCGTGTTCACGCAGGGTGATTAGGAGGAAAGTGCATCGCCTGGTCGTAAAGTTAACTCGGCCGAGGGTCTGGCGCTGCGTAGTGCTGAAGCTTAGCGAGCAAAAAGTGCTTCTTTATATGGACATTTAACAAATGGATTAGATTAGATTATTAGTTAGTTTAAGCCTCCCTATCCGCTACAAAGGCGATCCTAAGAGAGGAAGGAGGAAGGCACCATTTAGTATGGAGTTTAGGGAACGTGGAATCTACGCAGAATGGGCATAGAAACAGTAAGATGAGAAAGAAGTTTATGAAACAAGATCAAAGTTCAAGAAGAAAGTAGTAGGTGTTGAAAAAACAGGACAGCAGTAAACCGAAAAAAGATGGTCCGTAACAGAACAAAAACCTATTCTATTCCAACAAAAAGGAAGCCTACCTAACCCTCAGCTCGGGCCCTCACATAGTCCCCCTGGGAGCGCTAATTCCCATAGATACAACAGTTGTATCCCCCTGAGGGGTTTAACAAATGGAAGATATAGACTTCCTCGAGGTTTAAGATCGAGGAAATGCACGCGAGAGTACAATGTACGGAACGAAAACAAAAATGAGATGATAATGCGAGAGATAATGCGAGGAAAACAAAAATGAGATGATAATGCAAGAGGATTGACTCGTACACTAATGGAAAATAAAGAATACAGGCTAGTAACTTCAAAGCTATACAAAAGAACTACTATCCATATTAATCAATTATTATGATACTAGTGTGCACGGCCCATCAAAAATGATGGGATTCAATTCCTTTTTTGAACAAATTTTCCAGATGTGGATGATAAATAAATATATTCATCCTAACAGTACCCGTGATCAAAAATATTCTTGATCTTGTGCACTGGTGAAACTCATATCACACATACAGTCATTATAACTTTCCTTGTGAGCGTGACAGAGAAATGGAAGAAGCTCACTCCAAACAAATAAAACAAGGGCATTGTGGAAATTCCACAGACGATTTCATCGTTGAGCTAGGTGGGCCTGTGAAAAAATTCCGTCAACATTACCTAACCTAACCTATGCTAGCCTAACATTTCCTAACCTTGCCTATCCAAACTTAACTTAACAAAACCTATTCTAACCGAACCTATCCTGATAAAATGCCAAACATGTCAATGCATGCAAAGGCGATCTTTTGATGTTACACTGCTGAATTCGGTATTCGTGATACCGCAAACTCAGACGAAAGCGTAACGGATACTAAACAAATAAATATGCATCCAATGTTTCTTAAGAAGCCGACACCAAATATGTAAATAAATATATAAATAAACACACAACGGGAATTATTAGGTTGGATTAGTTTATGACTCCCTAGCCACATCTAAGACAAAGAAAAGGAACCATAAGAGAGCAAAGATAAGGAACCATTTTGTTTGAACTGTAGAAAATTGGGAATCCAATCACAACGTGTGTTCCATCCAGGATACGATGCGTACACAACATAATGAGAAGAAAGAAATATTTGTGGCTGTGGGTAAACCTAACAGCCTCTCCATAGAGACGCCAGTTCCAACAGAACAGGAAAGAGGAACTAAACTAACCTAATCCTATAGTCCATCTCAAGCTCCCTAAAGGATGTTCAAGACAACAGCAAAATTTGCTAAACAAAAGAAAATTATTTAAAATTCGTAATACAACAAACTCGGACATGTGAAACGTCTTATTCGTACAAGCACAATGGAACCAAGAAAGTAGTTCATTTACATTGTCAAAATGTCGATCGGCTACGAGAAAAGCTACCGATGCTTGACTGGACCTGCGGCATCAGTCCTACTTCAGAAAGACCCACCGAACAGGATCTTTACATATAGGTTAAAGTTACCTTGGCTAGTGCTGAGGTACCCTCCAGCATGGACGAGGATGAGGAGCTGTGTTTGCTAGACGTGGCAGTAACGGACAGCCCCCCGCTCACCGAAGAGGGATGGCTGCCGCCGCCTCCTCCGTACTGTGAGGAGCCTCCTCCGCCTCCACTACCGGAGTCGCTCACTGGTATGATCGAGATCTGCACACACGTTCAATTTTATAACACAAGGTTCTACCACTGAAAATTGCCGAGATAAGTGCATACTCAAAAATGGTTCATACGTTGAAGAAAAATGCGTTTTCTAATTTATAGTGAGGCGTGCATCATCAACACAACGCTTCCTATGTAAGGGCTAGCAAGGACGTTACGCAAGGAATATTTTTCCCATAAACTGCACTGCTAAAATTGTCTACAGCGTATGCGATGGGAGATAATATCGGTGTTCCCTTGACACATTGGTATAGTTCTTCACATTTATATTAAGCCTAAAAGAGGTAAAGAAGCGTCAAAATAGCTGCGGGTGTATGCAAATTGACTCGACACGAACTTACCAATTATACAATGTACTGTACATACAACCGAGAATTAGAGTTGTCCAAAAGTTTCATTTTGGAAATATTGAATGAAACCTGTATACCCTTACGTTTTAGACAAAAATCTCACACAATAAAAATGTTTCAAATTCCCTAATTTCTCACAAGAAATGACTTGAGAATTAAAAAAAAACGGGGTTTCGAAGTTGTTCAAAGACTGATTCGCCTTTGCAAAAACTCGAAATTCCACTTGCAGAATTATAGCCCTTCCTAGAACAACTTCATTACAATTTTATAAAATTTTATTAGAATTTTTAGGCAAATAACCAGGTTTTCCTGATGCACAACCGAGTGCTGAAGTTGACAAAAAGTTTTACCGCTTTTGGAAACATTGATTGAATTGGTTAAAAGATTGCGCAAAGCCAAATATTCCCTTACGTTTATGACAAAAATTTCGTATTATAAAAATGTCGGACATTCTGATTTCTCACTAAAAATAACTTTATAATTGGAAAACGCGGTTAAGAGTTAATTGCAGACTGATCCGCCATAGGAAAAACTCGAAATTCAATTTACAGATTTAGACCTTTTGTTAAAAGAATTCTACAAGAATTTTATGAATATTTTATAAGAATTTTTGGTTAAACAGTTTTTCGCGATGTACTATATAAATGTTACTTTGTAGCAAAGCAAAAATTTTTGGAACAGAAATGAATGAGTTTTTTCATCGTGCGAAATTATCACGTAGTATTGTGCGAAGATAATTTCCATACGTCTGAAGAATTCTAACCCATTTTAAAAATGAAGGTGCGCGAAATTTTTCCTTTTTACTATAATTCTTCCTTGAATAATTCGTTAATCCAATTTAATGAATTGTTCTGTTATAATAATTGAATGTTTATTTTAGAAGCTATTTTACAGATTAAATTCAAGTAAAGTTAAAAATTGCTGCTTGTTGAAGATTTGCCATAATTTTATCGCTGAGCTTTTTTTGACATAATTTTAACGGTTTTCAATTTGCTTTTGCTGTAGTTCATTCTCCAGTAACATCCAGTTGGTCAACAACGTCAAGATTTTTCAGCACCGGTCAACACAAAATATTCTACAGCCTAAGAAAATAACTTTTCAAAATCGACTCCTATTAATTTTGAAAGCATCTTCAACAATCAATTGGTATTGTACTGATATAATTTAAGGCCTGGGCTGGATGTGTGTAGTCACTGAAAATAAAGGCTAATCAATAATAACTACGAAGAACTGAACTAAGATAAGCGTTAGATAAGTTCAAGTACCTGCGGAGAGCCCGGTCCGTTCTTCTCGGCATTCTGCTGCTGCTGTTGCGTGAGTTGCGCAAACTGCAAGAGGACGTCGTTATAGCTCACAGTTGGGTCGCTCAGCGCCAGAGACGAGGCCCTGTCGCCACTGTTATCCCCGCCACGGCCGCTGCCGCGCTTGCTGCCTCCATTGTCATACTTCTGTCGCCACGCTCCACGCTTCGCTCCTCTGAATATTAAAACAATCATCAACTTCTACTCTTTTTAGATTCATGACTGTGGATCAAGCAAGATTCTACACACTGTTTTTTACTAGTAACTTACTTTACGCTTGTCATCATCTTTCCATGTGAGTAAATTGCATTTGAAATACTCAAGAAGTTTCATGGTTATATGAAGATTTTCAAAATTTTAACGATAGCGAGAGAAGTACATGGTCTGGCCCAGATTTCGGGAACAGAATCGTAGCAAAAAAAACTTTAATGACCATTAGAAAATGAAGGAAGTTCAACACGTCTGTCTTCGAGGGGGATTGATCAGCTCTGCTTCTCAATGCCAAGAAAAGTTTCACTCTTTTTTCTAATTGGAAAATTAAAATATACGAGGAGTTTAAAATCATTCACTTATTGTTCGTACAAATATGCTCTGATCAGTTCAAAATAGTTTAAAAAGGCTCAAGAGTTTTTTCAGTGTCAATTGAATTATAGAGACTGCCACCTCTGCAATGGCACATGGTTAGCAGTGATCGGGTTAAAATAAATTCGTGTGTACAAAGAACTTGGTTTGCAAATAACGATTTAACCTTCCACAAAAGCCTCGTAAACCGACAAGATCTCCTTCAGTGGGAGAAAACTACAGTATAAGCACACGCGTTTCTTGTAATCTATGGCGTTCATTTCTCGTGCATGCTTCACCCAGAAATAGACTATAAATTTAACACGTTGGTTAAGCCGCCGGTGTACACTGAGGAAATTTTCATGCTACTGATCGACCAGTAGTCACAAATTCAAACATCATTAATACTTAATGAAAGCTCAATAAAGGCACGATCTTATTAATTAATGTTTGTTATTTTCAAAATTTCCTACTTTAAATTTGAGTTGAATGTCGAACTTCAACTAACGCGGTCGCAGTCAACGTGTTAATAGTGCTATACTGTACTGTGAATATGCTGTATAAATTATAAGAATATACTGCATACAATAAGGTTATACGGCAAATGAAAGAAGCATTCATGTTCAAGATCCGCTCCTGGGATTCGATACACGTTCTCGTAAATTTACGCCACGCATACATTTCTTGATCCTTGCTTGGAAAATAGATTAAACATACGCGGTGATACGTCAGTTTTTCTTCAGTGTATGAGATCTCGTTCAGTCAAAATATACGCAGTACAATATTCTCTTATAAACACACTTCTGTCATGAGTTTTCATACACTAAACCAGGGGTCGGCAAATTTTATTACCCGTCGACCCCTTCATGGGATATTTGTATTTACATCGCCCCCTCCATGCACACATACATACATACAAATAGGTGAAAAAAAAATTTTAAACCATAATTCAAAGGGACCCCCATAAATTTATCGACCTCTTGAGCTCTGTCCTCGACCCCCAGGGGTCGATATCGACCACTTTACCGACCTCCACACTACACGGTTAGTCCACCTCTGCTCTTACGTCAGGGGAGACCTAACTTCAAGTACTGTGTCGCATTCAACACACGCTAGTATCAAGGGTGATTCAGGAGCAAGCTTACGCACTGAGTTAGTATAAGTTTCGAATTACCTCACAGGCGGCGTGGAGGGATTATCCTTGCGGTGAGCGGCGATGAGCTGCTGCACGGAAATGGTGGGGCCTTGAGGTCCATACCCCGTGGCTTGCAGCCCCCCACTGCCGCTCAGAAGGCCAGAATTGCCAGAGGCTGCTGTATCACGACTCCCAGCAGCCAGTAGGGACCCGTTGGGCCCGGCACTGAGCATGCCAGCTAGGGTTTGGGGTGCAGGATTTTGGCCTGCCAGTGATGACAACAGAGGCGAACCATTGCTGCTCGAGCTTCCTGCTGCTTGGTGAGGCTTGGGTAGGATGGGTTTAGCTGCGTTTAGTAGCTGCCTGGTTAGCTTGTTCTTCAGGTTTTCAGGCAGGTTGGCATTAGAAAACCGATTTGTTGAGTGAGAGTTCGTGATAGAATTGGACAGGGATGACACAATGTCAGGGGACATGCTAACTACAGGGGAAGCGGTGCGGGTGTGAATGTCGATGATGCTCACACTAGGAGAGGACGTGTTGCTGCGAGAGTTCCCTTGGGTCTCGTTGAGCGAGCCAGAGTTGTTCTGTAGGTAGCATGGCAGCAATTGAAAGCGAGTGACATGTCTCAACAAGTGGGAAATGTACAAGACACAAGCAGCTGAAGAAGGTCTGTCATTGACGAGTTTTTCCATGGGGTTATCAATGGACATGCACCCCCAGTGCTATCGGAAAACATTCAAAGTGTACAGCAAAGAAATCATTCTTAAGCATTAATAGTATACTTTGCCAGAGCAGGAAGGAATCGAAAATGATTTTGGATTGAAACAACCGAATCAAGCTCTTTTTAGCAGTATTCACTCTTAATGACGATTTCAACCCAATATAACATAAACATAGACCTAATGCAAGCAAAAAGAAAGTAGTATATCTACAGTACATAAGTTGTTGAACGGCGTTATAAAATTGCAGCTTAAGGTAACTCGGAACACGATGTGTAGTGTAATGGCATTATATTATATACAGGGTGTTAGGGATAAATGACAGAATAACACTTGATTTTTTCCCTGATTTTTCAAATTTATTCATACCGACTGGGCTTGAGTTTAAAGTTTAAACCCTCCTTCATTCATATATACGATGACAGCAAAAAAGGATGACAGGGAGCCACCTGAATCGTGGAAGAGAATAACTTTTATCATGATGATTAGCGCCGGCCATCAAAATAAGGAAATTGTGGTCGCTGCACAATGCTCCGTGAACACTGCAAAAACAATCCGGCATGAACTAAAGAATTGCAATGGAGACTACGAGGAGACTAAATTTTCCCAAACTGTCATGGCTTTCGGATGCGTATCCTCAGAGGGTGATGTGATGCTCACAAATCCTAATGTTTGGCCTCAAAACTGCCCTGATCTTTAACCCATTGGATTATTATGTATGGGGCGCTGTCGAGAAAGATACAAATCACCGCGCCAGTACTACAAGACACCAGTTAATCGACAGAATTAAAGAGTTTTCTGAGGGTCTTCCAAGGGAATGTGTAAAATCAGTTTGCTCCAGGTTTCGGGCCCGGATTGAGGCTGCAATACACGCTAATGGCTGTTATTTTGGGTAAAACTTTTCGACAGTAGTCTAATTTTCTTGTTTATTGAATTTCTTCGAAATTAATTAAATTTGATAGATACCAAGCGCTTCTCTTTTCCTGATAAAACTGTCAAATTTATCCCGAACACCCTGTAGATTATGTTAATTCAAGACTCTCAAGCCGCAACAAAGGCAATCTCATGACAGCGAAGAGAAGAGACCATTTAGCATGGGACTGAAAACGAGGAATCTACGCACAAGGTGTGCTCCCACACCCTGCTCAAAGAAACAGCAAGTCGGAAAGGAGCTGATGATAAAATGTACTTTAAATCTTAACCAATTTCAACAAAAGGAAGGCCGTCCTAGTCTCCCACTCGGGACCGCACATTTTCCTCATGAGAGCGCTAATTTCTACAAGTACAGTAGTTGCTGTCCGCTCGGAGTAGATCATGATGGCATCATCGCATACTCTACAGCAAACCTCAGTAATTCGGGGAGAAAATAGGAGCAAAACCTTGCATGTAAAAGGTACTTTAATTACTACTCCTTTAAGATATATGAACTCAATCAAAAGATACAATCTCAAATCAGTCTCAATGACATAAATGAGTTAAATACTAAAGCGAATTGTCACGTTTTTACATTCCTCGGTAGCAAATTTACGTGCCGAGAAGGTATTTTTATGTTGACTCACGTTTGGCCTGACGGAATTAGTGAGAAGGCGACTCATCATGGCAATGGGGTTGCTAGAGTCGTAGGAGTTGGCGTGAGAGGGGAGTGTCGCCGCTCCACTGGTCAGCGCAGCAAGCAGCCCTCCCCCAGCACCGTCCTTGAGACCTCTACCTCCACCCAGGAAGGTATTGGTGCTAGGGAGGTCTCCAGAGCCTCCCTGGTAGCGAAGGACGTTTCCTTTGCGTCGAAGCCGCACCGCCACTTCTTCCTTTTCCTTCAGGGTTCTCAATACTGAGTTCCACTCTTCTTCTTTCACCCGCAGCTGCTTCTCCAATAACTGAAAACGACAGAGTCATTTGGTTTTTGTAAAAAATATGACCTACGATAACTACGATAACGACGGTTAATAATCTCAAGCAGTATTCATTAGACGAGGTAATTGGAAGCGCACATTTCACATCTAATGCGTCATTTCATGACAACGGAAAGAGGAAACGCCTCACCTCTATGTCTCTGTTGATTTGGGCGAGTAAAACGTCCACCTGAGCCCCGCTGGTTACAGAATCCAGCGACGGTTGACCCACCGTCCTGCTCTCCTTGCGCGTCTCGCTTGTCAAATTGATGACCTGCGCTTGCACCTCCTCGTGCCGGGCTTTCTTCTTCGGCTGCTGGTTGTCCTCTGTGCCTTCTCCTGAGGTCTCAGAGGGTCGCTTCACTGCCTCTGTGTGACCAGAATTTTTTGTTTATAAATAGCTAAACATGAGATTCACATAGATGAAATATGAAACCACTCGAGAAAGTGAAGGATAAGAGGATTTAAAGCAAAATTCAGGGAAATGGCTGGGTACGATACGCCTATTCTCCAGTACGTACTAGAAGGGGATTCTTTCGGAAGGAATCTGTACAAAGTTCTTTTCAGCATCCAATCTACATAACTTTACCTCCAGAGTTGGGAATGAAAAACACACAAAATTAGGCAACACTCGAGAGTTCGTAGATATAAACTCTTGAGAAACTTAATTTTTCAAATTACACTTTTACTTAAACGAATAAAAAGCTTCAGTGATAATTATGATAATTAAACCATATTTCAAGATAAAAATAGTTAACAGAATCTCAAATTAGAGCCACAAATAGTGATGTAGTAAGCAGCATCATGTAAATACTGCAAAAATTTGTATGAGGTCTTCTAAGGAATTCGTCCCATATTATTGTTTATAAAGCAAAGAAGACTTGAGTAAGATATAACTTAGGCCCACGAGAAAGTAATTGCTATTTAGAGAAAATTTTACTGAAAAGGAACCAATAAAACAACAGTTAACATACCGATGGTGAACACTTTCTTCTCCTCTTCGTCCTCCTCTGGCTTGCGGTCTGAGCTGCCTTCATGTATGACGAGCTTGTCTTCATCCTCGCTGAAATCCTTGTCTTCGCTCTCTTCATTAGCGGCCTGGTCATTGTGGGGCGACACCAATCGATCAGAGGGAGGGATGATCTCGGGCCCCGTGGACTGCTCGTCCGCCGACAGCCCCACTACATCGATGTAGCTCGTCCGTCTCGACGACAGGCCACTTTTTGGCTCTTCCTCAGACGCGTCAGGCGCACCGCCACCAGGGTTTGTGTTAACAGCAGTTTTACTTTCATCGACTAAGTTACCGTCAAGGCAACTATCTGGACCGTTCTGTACAGCGTCATGTTTGTTAGGTGGGTAGGTATTTTCAGAATTACTAACTAGTCTGGCTTGAGGTATTCTTAAAACAACATTTGGAGAATCATCAGAAGTAGTAGTAGTATTACTGTCCACTACTTTACCTTTCGTTAAACTATTTAGAGAACTAGCATCGCTTGCCTCATCTGGCGAGGGAAGTTTATTATTTTTTTCCGCATCCGAACCGCACTCCTGTGGTGGAATCTTCTCGGAAGGGTTTGGATCGTCGATTTTGTTTCCATCGGTAGAGTTGGTAAGCTGCACGGACAATGCAGCAGCAGCAGCTGCAGTGCTGGCATCGGCAGGTGCACTCGAGTTACAGTCGCTCGAACTTGAATTGCTGCTACAGTTTCCAGCTTCTCCGACCGGCTGAGGGTTGACGCTCTCTTCCACCTCTACACTGTCTACCTGCGCAGCGCGTTCCCGTTCTACGTTCAAGCCGGAATCAACTTTTGGCTCGTCAGTGGAGTTTGAGTCTCGCGAGTCCATGTTACGAAGGACACACTCATCAGGCACCATACTGAAGTACACGCATCAACCTGCGAAACAAAAACAAAAATTACTATTCACGGCAAATGACCTCACACAATCATGGTTATTCATTTCAGTAATTTTCAACTGTGCATAACCTCAGCAACGATCTGCAATTGCGGTTTATCAGAGTTTTGCATTATATTCAATGAATATTTAAAAAAATGACACTGCATTTCCTTATTTTGCCAAATATGAGAAATTCATCCTGATCAAACAATACGAGAAAATAAATTTTAGTTGTGCCCAAAAGCTCAATATACGCGTTTCTAACATTAGCATCAGCAGACCCTCTGCGCAGTTAGCACTGGGTGCGTCACAACAAACTGCTCCATACAAGTTGCAGGTACCTAGTCCGTAATGAGCAAGCTGAGCTCTCTAACGAGGTGTTGCCAGCGTTTTTCAGATTTACCACCTGAACCTACTATCATCGTTATGAATGTAACAAACCTAACATTAATATTTTAGCTTCACGGTAATGAATTAGCTTATTAGCTGTGTCCGTTGATAATAAGGAAATGTAAAAGAAAACATACGAACACTTGATTGAAAGTTCACCTCAACTGTGATTCAACACAGTTGAATCACTGAATCAAGTGAGCTTTTAATCCAGTAACAATTACCATTGCACAAGTAAGTTTATAACGCTGCAGTAATTTCTCCAGGCTATTCAACGTGTGCATTGAGAGACCAAACGAACAATATTTGTATGCACGTGTAAACGAAATATACACGCAGAATAAGGACACAAACGTTGACAGGTAGACATTTCGAAATTGAAAACCACTTCATCACGTCAAGATACTTCGATGGAGGCAGCGTCCATCCGATAACAAAAATTTGAATGGAGTTAAATTCTATATTGAATTAGGCAGGAGTAGCGCGAGGCCAGCGCGCAAAATAGGCCATGCGGTGCGCGGCAGCACTGCATGAGGCAGCGGGCTGGCGACCTTCGACACTGCGGCGCTGAATGGCGCCCGTCCTCTACACGGCAGATGTGCTCCGAAAAAATCAACGCTAAAAAATCGATGCATTGGCAGTAACGAATAAGGCGAGTTACGCGACGAACACCGACAAAAAGTCATGGATCTGACATCGAAGCAACTGGCACATTAAAGAAACAGAACACATTCTAGGGCTCTAAAGAGAGGTAACCACTTTCCTGAGCTGTTCAGCTCATTTTTGGAACCATTTTATAAATTCGTTGTATTGTTCAGAAAACCAATTAACTGACGAGGTTTATCAAAGGAATTAACTTTAACAACTGCGGCGTATAGTTATCTATGATCCCTAAATAAACGGCATATCAATACAAGTATTATCATCTGATTTCCAAAACTCAAATACTTTTTCAACTCTGTCACACGCATACATTCATTTTATAAAAATCCATCACAAATAATCTGCTCGAGCCACTCTACAAGTACAATACTGCACCATGGGTAGAATACACAATTGTTGCAACTCCCTCCACCAACAATCCATACATTCTGAATCACCACACCAGCAATTAATACACTCCTACACTCCAGCAATACTTACACTCTGTCACATTCTATCACGAATTAACTGGCAACTATAGCAAAATTAACACGTTCCCAACAACCTCAAGGAGCACCTGCACCTTTGCATGACAGATTAGATGTACGTTCAAGCCTCCCTAATCGCAACAAAGGTGTTCCAAGGATAGGAAGGAAGGCCCCATTTAGTATGGAGATAAGGGAACGCGGAATGTATGCAAATGATACAGAGAAACAGTAAGTTTAAAAAGAAGTTCAAGAAACAAGATAAAAGTTGAAGAAGAAAGTAGTAGGAGACGGAAAACAGTGCAGCATTGAATCGAAAAAAGAAGGTCCGTAACAAAATAAAAACGTGTTCGACTTCAACAAAAAGAAAGCCTACATTACCTTTAGCTCGGAACCTCACGGATTACCCCTGAGAGCGCGACTTCCCATAGATACATTAGTTGTATCCCCCTAAGGCGGCTTGTCAGGCGAAACAAGCACAGCAACTCCTACAGAGAATTATAAAATACCCAGCATGACGAAGCGGGGATTCTTATACTTATTTGTACTGTACGAGCGCTGTGACCCAGCAAGCAACCGAAACATTTCAGGTGTGAAAGACGATCTAAGAAAGTAGGCCCTTTTCCTAAACTGTGTAGCAACTTCTCTTCGTTAGTTGATTATTACATTTACAGTATAAGGAAAAGAGCCTATGACATCGAGTGCCCCGTCTTAGGTAAACAAATTAATTAATTGCATCATTATGCTATAAAATTTTTACATCAATTGTTTATTGAAGAGTGATCGGTTGAAACCGAAAGCTTTGAAATACTGACTTCATACCTACCGCGGGATCGCAGTATGAAATGTGCCACGGCCGGAAGACATGTAAAACTAGATTGAAACACAATTAAATATTCTAATTTTTTGAACTTGAATGAAAAATGAAGGCTCAACAGTTAATGGCAAAAATAAAGCATAACATTAATTATTCAAAATTTAACATGATTTCAAAAAATAAACTTAGGAGACGAGGTTAAAGAACATTGGTTCACATCTAAATGAACTATTCACCGACGTTCATGCTACTCGTGCACCAGAAAGCAAAATGCGTGCAATACGTAATTATTAGAATACGCTAACACAACTGGTGAGCAAGAATGAATTTGTTAGCATAGCTAATGCTCTTACATAGAGAGGCGAGAACAGAATATTCGTATTAGTGATCCGCGGCGACCGGTTTGCCGGGAGAGCAGTTGAGCAATGCAGGCAGCAGGGACTGGAGTGCATGGCGTATCAATGATACCTCAGACCCGAGGGAGAATCAAGTGGGCTTCCGGTCAAACAGTGACCTTGACAAGACCTCCACGCGACCAACGGACGCGCGGGCCAACCAGCGCTCCAACCAACCCACCTACCTACTGCTCTTTGCGCTAGTGGGCTCCTAATCTACCGTCAGTGCTGGTGGACCCCCCGTGGTCGAGGTGGCGCAATTTGAGTTCGTTTTGCACTCGATGAAAGTAGCGTCAGAGCACCGAACAAGTCCTAGTTATTGTAGTAATTAGTATCGAGGCATTTGTTGTTAGGTCAGTGCGACCATATCGAAGGATGATTTGCATTACTCTTGGCAAACTGAGGCGACAAGATGTGATAAAAAAAATCAACACTCGAAAAGAATGAACAAATTTTGAATCATTGAAATGAGTATTTCCCGTCGAAGAGTGGCTGGCAGCAGCGACAGGAAGCAGCTTAGCAAGAAGAAAAATTGCTCCATCAAGGAGCATTGGTTAGTAAGTTCATTAACTGAGAAACGAGTGTCATGGTATACTAACGACCACAGAAACCATCAGCATTGCACCGATGATGAAAGCTCCACAATTCTACGCTATTCAGTGGAGCGCAGGCCCCGCAGGTCCCTGACGCGACAAACCTCCCTCCTGAGCGCTGCTCCACATGGGACAAGGGATAATGAACTCAGCGCCTGGGCACCAGCACAAAGAACACCTCAGTTCCCATGCAAAGTAGAAGAACACAAAATTACCCCCGAGGCTTAGAGCGAACAAGCAACACGTGGTGTACAGTGACTCATCATCCCAGACACCGTTGGATCTTATCGCCTACACTGAAGACCATTTCCTCCTATTGTAAATGCTACTGTTTGCCTTGTCACATTTCCTCTAATTGCTCACCTTAAAGACAAAATTAAAACCAGAGATTGTAATAAAGTCGGATTTTCGATGAATTTTTAGTAGAGTAGATAAGTGGAACTTATATTAGGCGAGCGAGTCAGCGCTCATTAGGCTTGTTCAGTGAACTAACAGTATGACGTGGTTGTTGAAGCATCATTCGTCCCATACTGCGGGCCGTCTGTCTGATCACCAGGCACCGGAGCAGACAGTTCACGCTTCCGTCGCAGAGTTGAAACAAAGCCATGTCATCATTCCCGAACAACGGTACCGGTGCAGAATACAACACAGCTATTGAAAACCAATAAACGTACCTCGTTGCAGTAATGAAAAATCGTAAAGTACCGATCCAATACAGCACATTTTAGGGATTCTTCTTTACCACTGTTCTGTGAGTTATATATACTGTAATACAACTATTTGATAACCTTCTTACATGCACTAAATAAGTCGAGATAGCTTCTTTCAAGAAGCTAGATTTCTAAGACCAAGCGAAACAACGATAGAAATTGGCAAAAAAGTCAATTAGGAAGTATCAAGATGTCCTTAGTTCAAGAAATATCAAACACCCGAAATTTTTTTGAAAAAATGATTTACCCTATGAAAGACATTGGCATTGCCAAGTAAAGTCTGCGTGAGATCCTCAATAAACATAGAGTAGCAGCAGCACCAATGAATAGGATGCTACAATTATGTGTAACAAACATCACAACGAATCTAAAACTCAAAAAAGTATAACTGTGTAATTAATGAATACTTAAACATCTTACCACGGCAAAAACTTCATTATAAGTTAGTTGAAACCTCTTTAGACCCAATAAAGGTGTTCCAAAGAGAGAAAGGAGGAAGGCTCCATTCAGTATGGAGTTAAGGGAAAGGGGAATCTATGCACAAGGTGTGTTCACAGAAAAAACAGTAATTTAAAAACAAGTTTATGAAACAAGATAACAGTTGAAGAAGAAAGTAGTAAATTCCAAAAAACAGGACAGCAGTGAACCTAAAAAGATGACCCTTAATAAAACAAACAAAAAACTCGTACTATTTCAACCAGAAGCAGGCCTACCTAACTCTCAGCTACAGACCTCACGTTTTTACCCCTGGAAGCGCTAATTCTCATAAATATCAGGTGGTAACAGAAGTTTTGTTCAATTTTTGAGCTATATGTCCAGGGCACGATTATTTCAATTTAGCTAAAGCTTAATGTTTTGTGCTTTTGTATTGTAATTAACAAAATATTAATTTCTCTTTCATATTGTGTGATAATTATCGTAATTAATAACTATTTTTAACCCTAATGTACACTCCCAAGTAAAGAGCATATCAGGCATATTTTACTGTTTGACTCTCATAAAGGCAATACGGCAAGCTCAGCAGCAAAAACACTCAAAGACACTTATGGAAATGATGTTGTGAATGGAAAGATCTGCAGAAGATGGTTTTCACGTTTCAAAAAGGATGACTTCAGTTTGAAAAACGAACCGAGAGCAGGACGCTCAAAAAACTCAATTCTGAGCAATTGCAAGCTGCCATTGATGAAAATCCAACCTGCACTACTAGAGAACTGAGCAAAACCTTTAATGTAAGCCATTTGATCGTATATCGGGAAATGAAAAGACTTGGCAAAAGTCTCAAAGGCTGGGAAATGGGTCCCACACGATTTATCAGAAATCAACAGGCAACAGCGTGTGACATGTTGTGTTTCACTGCGTTCTCGTGAACTTCAGGCACCTTTTTTAAACCGAATCATAACTGGTGACGAGAAGTGGATCCTTTACAACAATATTAAACACAAAAGACAGTGGCTAAGTCGTGGTTCAAAGCCAATTCCACAGCCGAGAAGTGGACTGCACCCTAAAAAAATTCTTTTGTGTGTATGGTGGGATTTGAAGGGAATTGTTTATTGTGAACTAGTGGCTGACAATCGAACAATAACATCAGCAGCTCACTGTCAGCAGCTAACTCGTTTAAAAACAGTTTTACAGGAAAAACGGCCTTCTTTAACCAATCAAAAAGGAGTGATTCTGCACCATGACAATGCCAGACCCCACACTTCGAAAGCACCCAAAAATCTCATTGAAGAATTTGGCTGAGAAGTCATGCATCATCCACCATATTCTCTCGATCTTGCTCCGACCAATTTTCATCTTTTTAGGAGCTTACAGAATCATTTAATGGTTCAAAGGCTTACTTCAAGAGAAGAAGTCGAAATGAAACTAGTTTCTTTTTTGAGTCCAAACTGGCTAAATTCTATGAAGAAGGAATCACAAAGCTTATTGCAAGATGGGAAGATGTTATTAATAAAAATGGTGACTATGTTGAAGACGAAATACATGTATTTTTGACAGGATTTTCACTTCATTTCAAAGTAAGAAAATGTACAGAACTTCTGTTACAACCTGATACAATTAGCTGCATCTCCCAGAGAGGTCAACACTTGAAATTGAAAACCTAATGAAACGAAACCTAGCTCGGGCATTCTCATGTGAGCAATAAGAAAATTCCCAGCCGCCACCCGCTGGCTGAGCCTGTGCCCCATGACGCACCGCAGCGATGACGTGGCGGAAGCGTCATGGGTGTCACAGTGACGTACACACACCGCTGCCGGTAACGACCACTGCTCGGGGAATGTGCTGCTCTTTGCACACTACGTTCCATCTCATCGCTCACACTTCTTGTCTATTTAATTCTCAAATACAGATATATACGCTGTGGTCGTCTCTACACAACAACGTTCTTCCTTTCCTCACGTACAATTAATTATTATACGCTACAAAATTTTACCACATGTAGCTGCATCTCCACTGAGAACAAATATTCATTTTTGTATGTTTGAAAAAGAAGTCAGCGCAATGCCTAACGAATGGGTGGATGGTTTGGGCAAATACGTTCATAAACTTGTGACTAATATCCCCAAAGGTCCACTATTGTAGGGTACATTTTTTAACAACAGATCGAAGTAGCAGACATCTGTGCGCTTCGTGTTGCTGGCAGAGGAGGAAACGAAATGACGAGCCCCTACCTATTGAATACATTAAAGCGAGTCTACAAATTCCCCAGACTCCCCCACAGCTGCACATCATACACAAACAAACAATCCCGCGCTCCACAAGTTGACCATGGAAGGAGCACTCATATTTAAATTTACTGAGTTCGCGACAGGATGTCCGACTGACTAATAGGTGTAACAATGACCATACCATAAACATATCACGAACCTATATCCCTAACTGCAAAACATGTTTACTTAAATGACGTAACCTATTGCATGCTTCTTTTACTTGCCGACATAACAGACATTCTATGTATTTTTCATCATTCTGTTGATGCACACACATACTAGACGTACAATTGAGTACTCGAGTGGAAAAAGCAAACCATAGCAAACCATTGTTACTTATCTAGATGTTATGCTCCAATTCGACTATCTAGATTCACTCACATCTTACGGCCATCTAGCATACGCATTTCAAGAGTAACCCTCATTAACGACAATTTCCGCCACAAAAATGAAGTATAATTCAGAAGAACAATCCATCATAAACCCAATTCAGACAAACAGGCTAAAAGGACCTCAACTCTTTAGCCAAAAGATGACAATTTAAAAACTTAGAAATAAGCTGCGAGCACGCAGCTACTCTCTTCAGCTTCATGTTCCCGCACTTCTACAACAGCTTCAAATTGAGACCGCAAACCCTGAAGTGTTACACGTCATCGCAGTTTTCCCATTTCAATTTACTGCAGGGCAATGCGAGGGTAACACATTTGATTCCTCTGTTCCGGTTCAATGCAAGCATAAGCACGCAATTCTGCGCTATTCGCTACCTTATAAACGATTATTTCATATATTCATTTAAAAGTCAGGCACTAACCGTTTCTTAAACTCGAAAGGCTCATTGGAAACCAACATAGAGCACTTGATCATGACAATGTCATGATTCGCAACTCACTTGCCCACAGATGTGAAGAGAGTGGCTCAGCAGTTGTGGATATCACACAGCTGGCACGCTGTTGAAAACCGTTGCCACATCTTTTTACATCGATATTTAAAAGTAACTTGAAATATAAAGCCAAATCTCCGGAAAACATCAAAATTTTCGGCACAGAATACAAGAAATAAAATGAATAATGAACCTTACAAAATCCCAAACTAAACAAAATTACCAATATTTTACAAGACCACATAACTGGATATGAGAAATACAGTATAACACAGATGTAATATTTTCAAGAGATAGCTCAAGTGGAAGATGCAATATTGATAAGCACGAGACAAGAAAAGTTCGGTGCGATAATCTCAACAATCGGAGGTGGTGGCGCACGAGGAAGCCATGGAACATGGCACATACTGCTAGCACGCACACAAATAATAACTAACAAGATTTAGGATATTAGTAAGGGGAGAGGAAGACGATGAGAAGATGAAAAATCACAATGAGCTTACATTTTGCAAAATGTACCGCGAGTTCGCATTATCTCTCCAATACACACTTATGAGCTTCTCATGCGAAGTTATAATAACAAACAGAAGTGGTAGGTAGGTAGGTAGGAAGAGAGACGTCAAGAATGATGTCAAGGTCTAGCAGCAGCAGCAGCGGCGGCGGCTACGGCTCACTGAGTCAGTCCCAGAAAGCGTCATTACAGCGTTCAGCAAAGCGTCCACACACACACACACACACACATGCAGACACTCGCTGCGCCCAACGCTGCTTCCGACGCACTAAATAAGGCTCGCCGAGTGCATGCAATATCTTTCTTCTGTGCACTGTAATTTCCATTTCATTTCAAGATAAAAACTGGGAAATGTATTTCCACGGTATGCTCTGAACAGCGGAACTAAGAATATGGAGACTCGGTGAACCAACAGCTTTTCTGCGCCTCATCTACACAACGATAATACAGATACTCTCCAAAAAGAGCGAAGATTCTCTATACCGATAGAGTATTACGAGAATACGATACTCTAGAAATTCCTTATACAGGTCAATACCGGCAATACTAGAAGATATCAAACATGTTCGGATTCATGGATGAGGACATAGATTTTTTGACAGATCCATGAATTGGCTTCCGACATAGATCCGGTTAAATTAAGTAAGTTAGTTCAGGCCTCCCTGACTACAACAAGGAGTTTCAAAAAGAGAACGGAAGAAGGCACCACCATCTAGTATAGAGTTAAAGAACGGAAAATCCACGCATAAGGTGTTTTTCGACAGAGGATACTCTGCAATTTAGAAACAGTAAATTAAGATGAAGAGGAAAAAATAAAGCAGAAGGCATAGAAACTGAAAGAAGCTAAGTAAGCAGAAAAAACGATGTCTCAAAGTCTTATCTAAAGCAGAGGTATCTAACAGTGTGGCCCTGGGGGTAGCAGTCCTAATAGCGTAGGATAAACAACTCTAAATTATTTAAGCTTATTATCCATCAGATGACCCCTTAGGGTTGTATAAAAACGAAATAATCGTGCAGAAGGATATAAGTACGGTACACATCCTCCTCCTCCTGGAAAGAAACCCTGTAGGTGAAAAAATTACAAGGTAAACTTGGTCACATCACAAACCCACACTAAACTAATACTGTGTGTTTTGACAGCAGTAAACCAAAAAAGATTGTCCGTAATTCAACAAAAAATCTAGTTTATTACAACAAAAAGAAGACCTACTTTACCTATAGCTCGGGACCTCACATTTTCCCTCTACGAGCGCCAATTCCCACTGATTTTCACTTCAACAAGAAGAAGGCCTATCTAACCTTCAGCTAAAGACCCCACATCTTCTTTCTATGTGCAGCTCAATCACACCTATATATTGGAGACATGGCAGACCTATAAAGTGGACTGTTTGCCAGAGCTCCACGTGCGGAGTACACAGCACAGTTCTTCAGTGATAAACAATGAGTGCCATCATCAGAGCTACACGAACAATGGACTAAACTCTTGGCCCCAAATGATGAATGAGAGTCGGTCAGCACAAACGCAAGCTTTTTGGTTGATAGTCTTAATCGAGTGAACATTTTTCACATTCTTCGCTATTCCATACATGTATATTGAGTAAATTTAAGTACCTGCTGAGGGCTCAGAAAGAGACGCCATCCACTAGTAATACGATCATCGGACATTTTGTGAGGCCGCTAGCTGCGCTAACGTAAGATAATGGAGACATTTTATCACAAGGAAATGAGAGAGGAGATTCTTGTAAACGATTCCACGAGACGAACAAAAACTTGGCTAATTTACAAGTGTATACTTCTAATGGTCGTGTTTGATGAAAAACTGAGAGATTTGCAGTCTTCAGAGGTCAGCTGGACCCAAGCCAAATATCAGAAACGGCTTCGACCCTCAGTGACCTCGACTCTTCTTTGAGAGGACGAAGAAAAACTGACCAGTCTATGTATGATAAGCTGGGAGACAAGGCGCATGAATCGAAATGGGTCATCTTCATGATGAGCTTCGGACGTCTAAAAGCGAACTAATTAGAAATAGTCAATTAGCCAATATCGCTAGGAGACTGAGGAAACACTAGAATAGCTGATAGAGCATAACTATTTGCTCTCTAAAGAAGTGATCAAAACGATGACCACCGCAATTGGAATAATGCCGACAGTAGATGACGGTATGACCGAATGTTATGGCACTCGGCTTGTGCCGGATTTTCCTGAGCATCAAGATCCCACACACAAAAATAAATTAATCCCAGAATCTAAAACACAAAGGCTCAGAAACACCACTGAGTACAACTTGACCACTACAATGAATAAATTATGGAAAACACTCTGGACAACGATACAGCGAAAAACTAAATTGGAAAATGAAGAGGGACCAACACTCAGACACATGCTGAGACTCAGACATGCAGCACTGGCTAGTAGCTTTGTATGCATATACAAAACTGTATCTTGCCTTGACACAGTTGCAAGATGTGAGCAAGTGTTGAAAGGTGCCTGACGCGACATGTCATGGGTTAATCAGAGTTACAGGCTGATGACCGCCAAGTGCTGCAATATCCACACACTGCGTGCTGGTCTGAGTGAGCATAAGATGGGGGCGTGCGTACACTTCCAATACTCAATGGTTTCGATTAAACCAGAGCAAGTCATCATGTATATTTTGGCAAAGTAATAAGTTTTTGCAATCTGATAAAACGAAACATTAAAATGAAAATTTCGCGACTACAAAAGCTCTAAATTACGCGCAAAACTTATGAGGTTATCACTGCTAGATAAAATAACGTTCGACCAATTGCGTAAAATATTTTCAACACACAACAAAAGAACGATTTCACCCTCCTCGCGAGGAAGAGGCTAAAATATACTTCCAAGCAGGTCGATATTATAAGAAAGCGCTGTCCAAGGTTAACATTCGAGTCCGAGAAAATAATGGCTGCATGATTCTATTCGAGTGCACAGTACACACATGCGCATAAAAAGCTTTCATCGCAAAGACAAAGATACTGCCAAAGAAGTATTAACAGATAATTATATATAAAAAATTACAGCCTATAATATATATCAGTTTAAAGAACTAACCTCATCGTCGTGCGAAATTGTCCAATCTTCAGAAGCGGATTTTTATCCTCAAGTTGAAGCAGTGCATGCAACGGCGGTGACACGAGTCTGAATAAAGTTTTTGGCAATCTCATCCCTCCCCTAGAAATTCTTTTATACGTCCTGCACCGAATTTGCTTAAAATTCAAAGAAGAATGAAGTAATGGTGGTTTCTCCAGATAGTCGTACCCTAAAGAATAGGAACCAAATTCAGTAAAACTTAAGTCTGCGTGTGAACTAGATATCACAATTCAAGGACGGACAACTTTTGGAGAGTTGTAACTGTTTGTCACGGCCAAGTCAGGCAGGAAAAATTTCTATACAAAACAATTGTAGAAACTTACAAATAAGTACGAATATATTGAAACATAAAATGAACATCAAATTTTCAAACTAACATTGTGTATCACGCCATGACTATCGATAGCAAATATGTGTTTCAATTTACTATTTTCACAAGAAATAATCATCACACAAAATTTGTATAAATTTCAAGTAAATATATTCAGCCCCATTTTACCAATTGCTTCACATGATAATTTACATCGTAGAGCGTCAACAGTGAAGGCACTTCCAACAGATGCAAAACAGAAAGCAAGCTCACGTCCCTGAGTCAGATCATTCCTGAGAAAAAGAAGACTGACGTATTACTAGAATGAAACGAGTGAAAAATTCCACGTAAAATTTCGATGCTGTGCAGTATCCATGCTGAATATGCGGCGAGGGAATCGGTTCCAGCTAGACGCGAGTGAAATCTTTAATACAGGTTTGAGGTGGAGAGACCAACAAATCCAGCAGCAAGAATGTACCGATTTTAAAATTGAGACTCGAAATTTGAGCTGACGTAAGCATCGAAGCAGTAACCTAAGACATGCTCGGTGCTGTCAATGTTTGCCGAAACATCTTGTCGATGTTTTTTCGGCACACCATAAATTTAAAATGGCTGGACGACGCAACGTCTCACCATTTTCAAAAGATTTACATGAAATTGTAGGTGAATCAATCGGAAATCGAGTTAAATGATAGTTCCAAGAGATAAGCTTTGTTAATTTAACCCTCCCTAACCACAACAAAGGTGCTTCGAAAAGAAGAATGAGAAAGACACTATTTTGTACGGAAGGGAACGAGGAAGCGATGCACAAGGTGTGCTTCCATACCCTGCATATAGAAACGAGATTGAAAGATGGTTAAGAAACAAGATATAAGCTCAAAAGAAAGCAATAACTGATGAAAAAAGGACAGCAGTGAACCAAAAAAATGGTACGTAACCAAAAAAAATCTATTCTTTGTAACATAAGCAAGGTTTACATCACCTCGAGCTCGGCACTTCATATCTTTCCCACGAGAGCGCTAATTCGCACAGATATTGTAGTAGTAACCCCCCCCTGAGGAGTCCGGCACAAAAATATTAATAATGATGAAGATGATTCGAAAACTCAGCGCTAAACTTCAGTGTTATAACAATACCGATTAAATGAATGATATAACCATACTCATATAGCGTTATCTGAAAGACACGAGTTGTGATCAAGAACGTCAACTGACATGGACAAAAACTAAGAACGATCATTCACACGCGATTAGAAACATGATATGAGTTGCTTCAACACTTACAGCGTATTTCGCGAGTGGCGATATAAAAGCATCACAGTCGCAAAAGACTTGAAAGTATCAACTGGAGGCGGCGATTGTGAGGACGGGATCCTTCACCTGGAGGCTCCTCTGGTGATGCGACCCGCACAACACGGTGTACGAGACACACACACTCACAAGGTCAGCATACAGCTCCAAACAACCAACGAGGTCAGCTTCACTCATAAAAACACAAAACAAAACAGCTGCCACAAAAACTAGGACTAAGTTTGAGCAAGACTCCCGAGCGCACCAGGAGTCAATCAAGCACCCAAAAAGTAAAATGTTTTCGGGGGAAATATGATAGAACGAGGACGTCAATTTATACCACGTAAGGATCTGTAAATTGGTTGTGGCTGCAGTTTCAGCAGAAGATGGCTACATGTAAATTTATTTCTGTGACCTCTAGGGCGACATAACACGAGTGCAGCCCAGACAATATCGTCCCAGTTTGTCCCGAAGAGGAAGGCGCCTCACATGCTCATGGGAATTGTACCGCGCAGCTTGCTCCAGCAAGGCCGTTTTGTGAGCCCACTAGAGGGAGGCTCAGAAACAAGTTGTGCCGTCCAACCTTTTACACGCCTAGCTACAGTACCCCTGATCTAGCATTTAAATTTCAGTATAAATGCAAAGGGTCCTCATGCACTGCCCAATTAGGAGGCTGCGCTGTGCTATCACTGACGTCACGCGAACGTAACAGCGCAGTTAAATGCATCTACGCACAAGCAGTAAATTGAGAACGCACCACAACTGTGCCATGGTGTGAAAACCGTTACAATTTCGCTGAACCTCTCATTTCTACAAATAACATCGACGGCTTTTACACAGGCAGGGAAAGTGGGAAAAAATTATTTTTGAGAAATACAGAAACTGAGTTGGGCAGGTTATGAGCCTGAAACAGTCGAGAATAAGCAAATTTAAACTCTGCGCAATTTTGCAAACTATGACTTAGAATCATGGTATCAGTACACTAATACTGTTGGCCAGTAACTCAAGCGATTAACACATAATATTAGATGTTAGTTTAAAGCCTCCCGAACTGCAACACAGGCACCATTTAGTAAGGAGTTAAGGGAACACAGAACCTATGCATAAAGTGCAAAGAAGCAGCAAATTGAGAAAGAAGTTCATGAAACAAGATTATAAGTTGAAGAAAATAAGTAGGTGCTGAAAAACAGGACAGCAGTGAAACGGAAAAAAAAGGTCCGTAACAAAACAAAAAACCTAATCTATTTCAACAAAGAAGGCTCACCTAACAAACAGCTCGGGAGCTCACAAATTCCCCCCTGGGAGCGCTAATTATCATAGATACAATAGTTGTTTCCATGGGGGATCAATTGTTAAACAGTGTCATAACACAGGTCAAAATTTAATTTCAAAGATGAATAAATTTACGGGACTCAATTTAATTAAGAATTTAAACGGAAATTAGAGTTACTCTCGACACTTTTGCACAAATCTTATCAGAGTTTTAAAAATACAGAACTCTCAGTGTACACATTTATAGTGTTGGAACATTATAGGTCACAACGTCAAAATACCCGTACAATATAAGCACTGCTTAGAAAAATCGTTACTATTGTATCACTTAGTTTACGACTCCCTAGCCACGGCAAGGGCAATCTTAAAGAGAGTAAAGAAAAGGGACTTTTTAGTTACGATTAAAGAAAACGGTGTCTCTACGTTCAAAGTATATTCTAACCCAGGTCCCTGTACATAAAAATATTAAGTTAGGAAAGATGAAAAAATTAAGTATAGCAAAGAAGGTATAAAAATTGGCAAAAGAAAAGTCGACACGAAACATAGAAGGCCCATATACATATCTATAGCGGAGGTAAATTAACAGTATCATTCCTAGGGGTGCCAGTCCCCATAGTGTAGGATTTACAAACCTAACTAACCTAAACTTAGTGCTTATCCTATGCTCACTGAGGAGGCACTGTCATTAAACATTGTGAAACATGGGAAAGATAAGATGAGCAGACACTTCGAACTTATACCACGTGACTTACTCTGAGTTTCAAGAAATCAACACGCATGAAAATGGCAGGATGACATTCTTCAAAAGGCGTGGTAAAGTGATTTTTTTCAAGGCCTGCACCCGAGTACCAACGTCATTCGGCTCTAGTAGATAGACACGGCTCTAATCTATTGGCAAGAATTGCAAATGAACATTGTCATACAAAAGACAGGTTCTTTTCACATACGGCACAATTTTGTGACCAGCGACGGAGGCCTTCCCAGCACACGCCACTTGTTCGGTTACGCACCAAGATCATCACCTGTGAGCTCTAGCTTGTCAATATTTTGACCATTCCGAACACGAGTCCTACTGAAGAAATCTTTTAATTCCTTCATTCTGTGATTCGTGATCATATTGAATACGGCACGGAGAAGTTTAATTTGACAAGAAGGACTAGTTCCAAAATATGAATTCTGTCCTCAAGGTGTAGGGCAACTTACACATACCGCATTAGGTGTTACCGGTAAACAGAGAAATATAACCAATATTTATGGGATAAATTGATCCACATAAGGAGTACCTGAACTATTATTCTGCCACAAGGATTGTCCTCATACATTTAGAAGCAAATTTCAACAGTTCGTCTAGAAGCTGTTAAGTGAATTATGCATGCCTAGACAATTTTAACGGAATTTAGCGTTTTAACGCGAGAAATTGTTCACCTGATTTGTCACCTGCATTTTTAAGGTAAACCAAACAAAGCATAACATCTTTCAATTTTCAAGCATTTGTATGGAAGTTGTGTCAAATGAAGTACAATTTTTGAGCCGTCCATGGTAAGCGTAAGCACCCCACCTTCAAGCTACATCATTTCCTGCAGAATATCGCGAAGCATTGATCAAAATTTCGGCTCCGTTTAAAATTGTGAGAAAATTCAGCTAACTTGTGATTTTAAGTAGGCTCTTTAAGAGAACGTCAGAATTATTTTTTTTTCGTTAATGTGAACGTTCAAATGGTTAGATTAGATTATTTGTTAGTTTCAGCCTCCCTGACTGCAAAAAAGGTGTTTCAGTGTTCCAAGGAGAGGAAGGCTGAATGCACCATTTAGAATGGAGTTAAGAGAACGGAAAATTTATGCGCAAGGTCTGTTCTCACCTAAGATTTCCTGTGCACAGAAACATCATGTTAATAAAATCTATGAAACAAGATAAAAGATGAAGAAGAAAGTAATACGTACTGAAAAAAAAACAGCAGTGAACTGTAAGACGTTCTTTTCTACGATAAAACACCTACTCTGCTTCAACAACAAGAACGCCAACCTAATTTACGGCTTGGTGCCTCATATCCTTCCCTAGGAGCGCTAATGCCTGGAGATACAACAGTTTCACACCCCCGAGGGATGATTTTCATACAAAACAAATGAGAACGATTCCACTGAAAAGCCGCTGTTGAGAACCACGTTCTGAGTTACCACGACTTTCCTGTATTTCAGCAGTGTTCTCACAACCTCTGACATCGTCACTCAATACAAAGGGGAACATTCTACAGCTACCGCCGATTACATGGCAGCATAAAGCCCTGTACTGGGTGCTCTGTAGCCTGCTCTCTACTGCACAACCCGTACAAGAGGCGGCAGCAGTAGCTTGTCGCTCCTTCGAGGTGTCCAAGGAACTTCTTTTAGCAATGCGCTTCACAGTGACAATTTTTTTGCTTGAAGAACAGTTCAAGGCTTTAAGCGCTTCAATTAAAACTTGCCTTGTATAATCAAAAAGGTCAATAATATGGAGGCTATAAATTTAATAAAGCTAATATTTCATGACATAATGTCAAAACACTCAGCTAATTTGCTTTATGTGTGAAAAATCATAGTTGTACTTTAATAAAGTAAGACAAGAACACAACATTCATAGTTGTATTCACCTATGTAATGTGAGGTGAGAAACCTACGCCTTCAGACTACCCTATCACAGAAGAAAAGCCAAAAAATTATAGAGCATCGCTTCTGTAAACGATCATTTTCCCACATAGAAATCGGTTCGAGAAGTTTTAAACTTTACGTAGCTAAGCAAAAATGTAGAAGCTCGCATTGAGCATCGAAGCAGGTAACGTTAACTAAGGTGTAGTAATTTTGAATTAAGAATCAAGTCCAAGTCTAATCCGCTAGCTAAACCTTGCACATCAGTGATCTAAGTGTCGGCAATATACAACAAAATAGATTTGACAGGTAAGGTAAATTCTATCAAGCTTCTTGAATGACAAAAATATGAACTTTCAAAAGCTAAATCAATTTCAAGTCGTATTAAAAGCTAAAGATGCTTCGATTGTACTTTTCCCTCAGTGAAATACTAGTGACAAGAAAAGAAATACGACCAAAGACGGATGAGAGGCAGCATCAAGACCACAATTGAGCAGAACTTGCATTGTGTGAGCACGAGTGATGGAAGCAGCGCACGCGCCGCATTGTGAGCTGACGCAAGGAGTGACGATGCGCTTCCTGCTTCAATCGCTCCCAGCCACCTTCTCACAACCATGATTTAATTCCTTCGTCAAAACATCGCTTGACCGCTAATTTCACGTACTTCTAACAATTTGACTAACATTACACATATACATGGCTAGACGGTCTTTCACCAGTCACCATGAACGTAGGCGGAACAAGAGACGAGCGTGAGGCGAGTTACTTGATGCCATGAAGATGTACGTATAGCTTGTTAATTAAAATGAAGATGTGACACGCAAACTGTTTGTTGCATAGCTAGCACCATGAACCTCAAAATTACAATCATCGTGGAAGCCTCAAAATATTGCATCGACACACCGATGAAAAGCTCAGTAACGCTCGTTCAAACATACCTCAAATTTTAGCGTCTTTATGCTACGCTGAACAAATTATGAACACTATGATATCTGACCACTTTGTGCAGTACAACACAACAACGGCGCCACAACGTAGAAAATGTCACAGAAACAAAAATTCGTTGCACAAATTGTCGCGACAACTCGAGAAATTCGCCTCCTCTGCCTAAGAAATTCCTTTTTCAAGCGTACAATGAATGCCTTCTCCAAGTTGGGAGCCTTGCAATACGTTCCAGCAGAGTTGCAACGTGTTCGGCCTCCAACACACTTCAACCACGCCCGTGAAAGTATTATTACTGATGATCTATAACGAATTTGCAATATGGGACACTGAACACTATGAGCTTGAAACAAACGCAAAAATGTTTTGATTAGAAACTACAAGGAACTTAGAAACATCATTAATTTATTGTTTACACACCTAATTTTTGTGTTTTTAGATCAGATGTTAGTTTAAGCCTCACTAACGGCAACAAAAGCGTTCCAAAGAAAGAGAGAGGGAAGGCACCATTTAGAATGGACTAAAGGACAGGAACTTGAGAAAAAATTTACGAAGCAAGATAAAAGTTGAAGAAAGTAGTAGGAGCTGAACAGCAGGATAGGAATGAATCGAAAAAATATGATCCATAACAAAACAACAAAACCTAATCTATTTCATGAAAGGCAAGGCCAATTTAACCTTTAGCTCGGGACCTCATACATTCCCTCTGGGAGCGTAAATTTACATTAGATACAATAGTTGCGGTCCCCTGAGGGACCTAATACTTGCATTGAAAATCAAGTTAATCCCTCTCTCACAGAGAATACTTAATTTTAGTTTCTGCAACGTTCTCTATAACCTTTATCCTCTAAATTTTTTCTAATCATGTTGCCACTTTTCAATTATCGTCCTTAGACTGGCACTAGTATAAGATTCTCATCCGACACCAGAATGAGAAAGGAAATACCTTGTAACAGTGATTAGATTAGATTTTGTGTTAGTTTATGCCTTCCTAACCGCTAAAAATAAGAGCGTTTCGGAGGAAGACACATTTAGTATGGAGACGAGGGAACGCGAAATCTATGCAGAAGGGGCATAGAAACAGTAACTTGAGAATGAAGTTCATGAAACAAGATAAAAGTTGAAGAAGAAAGTCATAGGTGATGAAAAACAGGACAGCAGTGAACCGGAAAAAGGTGGTCCTTAACATAAAAAAAAACTCTTTTCAACAAAAAGAAGTCCTACCTAATTCTCAGCTCGCTCCCTCACACACTTCCAGCTGGGAATGCTAATTGCTATAGATACAATAGTTGTATCATCCTGAGGGGCCTTTTAGCAGTAAACTTCAAAGAACACATTAGAGCACAAATACGACAAAACTGCAAAATATTTTCATGGAAGAAGACAACAGGTCCTATTGTTCGTTTAAAGGTTATCGTAAAAAAACTGACGGCATGCCAGCAAATGAGTTCATGCTTTATCCTTGAAGTGAGGGACAGAACGACGACACGGCTACAGGACAGTAGTGCCAGACCGAAAATCTCGTGAGATGTGCAGCGTCTCTCAACATTATTGGTTATTTCATAGAAACGCATCATGAACTCGGTTTTCGAAAGTCAGGAGCAGCAGTAATGGAATACATTTCCATTACACAACTAAATAGGGATAACAGGCTCGAATGAAAGAAATTAAAATAACGGAATATGTTCTTCAAATGTAGTACCACATGGTTAACAAGTAAACGAAAAGACTGAATAACACTGAAATGGGAAAGGAGAGAAAGAAACACAAGAGGATCTAAAAAAAGATGTAAGAGGAGAGGCCCCTTCCATGAGACCGCAAGAGCGAGGGTCAAGCAGGCAGGGCACCGCCCAGCCCGCCCACGCCCCACCGCTTGGCTGTTCTTTTCAGGTCGACGCGGCGGCGAGGAACAGAATCTCGCCTTCCTGCAACGTTTACTACGATAACATGCGCCTTTCCACTACGTTCCTAATACCTCTAGCTCTCCTCTAATTTCATCAATTCTCAATAAATCAGTGAAGTTTCTAAGTAAAGGCACCAAAATGAACATCTTCCTATGTTCCCATGGTAATGAGATTGCTGCCACAACGTCTTCTTCAACACGTTCCTTGCGTATTGGGCCATATGTGTACCAATATGTAAATTGCTCATTCACGTACCGGTATGAGTGAATGATAATTTCATGTTTCGCGACCTTTTTGAAAATAACTGGTCATTCGAGGTGAAATGCCACCGTACATTTAAATTTTTCATATTGTTAATGAAGAATCCAAATTTATTTGAGCAGTAAAGTCGATTTCCCTATTCTGCTACTTACAACCAACCGTTAACAACCGAGGAAACGCGATGAACGTGTTAATTCGATGAAAATCTAAAAATCATTTCAGCGAAAGTATTTACGAGAGAGCAGAAATAGTGTGGAAATTTCTACGTTGTAAAAGATGGGAGTTCATACTATCAAATTTCATGTATTAGTTAAATTAAAATGACATTGAAAATTACACTAAACATTAGAGATGCTTTTATGCTAATAAATCGTAATTTACATGCTATAATAACGAATAAAGCGCAGAAGTTCACATACTCAAATTGTGGTATTAATTCTAATAAATTGAAAAAAAAACAGAAAACGCGTAACTACGACTATTTAGCTACATTCGTCTACTCAATTTTCCATTTCATCTCTATGTTGTAGAGTACGACAAAGCTAGATGCTTGCGATAATCTAGCGTACGATCTGTAGTGCCAGAGTTCAGTCAGCGCCGCGTGAACTCGGGTTTTGGTGGAGTTGACCAGTGGCAAAAAAGAGAAATTGTAGTGAGCAGAAATACACAGCTCTTTCTCGGATACGCTTGCCAATGTGAGTTATCTCAGCAAAACTATCATTATACGTTTTTTTTCTCACGCTATTTCAAATTATTTAGGAAAAAGCCAGTGATTTTGGTTTCCTGCTTCTCTAATAATGAGAGGTCCGCTTTACTGCGGCAAATGATATCGAGGCACAGTAATGAACCCTCTCCGCACATGGTTAAGTAGCAGCAGTTCAAATTTAGCGTAGAAATTGATTATTTCTACACCTTCGCAACTCATTACCAGCAGTTGCGAAATACTTGAGGTTGAGCTTGCTCCCTCCCTTCAGATTCATGTCACTTGAACACTGATGCCGGAAATAGTACTTTAACATTGTTTTATGCATGTTACTCGTTCAAGAATAACATGGTTCGTGTGTAGCGTTCATATAACAGTAATTCGAAGCACTCACCCGAGATCAGCTTTGGCGTCTCTTGGAGCAATGAAGTCGTCCTCCACGATGTCCTGGCTCTGAGAAGCTAGACACACATGTAAAAACGCGTCACAATTGAAATCTAGCAGATTAACAGGACTGAAAATAGAAACTTTATACAGAACAGAAAAGTATCAACACGTTAACTGCGACGTGTTGAACTGGAGTTGTGGAAATCAACATTGAAAATAGCAACAATGAACTGGATAGGGCCTTCATTTAGCTTTCATTAAGCATTTATAAAAAATGAGTGAGTGACTGCAGGTGGGTCAGCAGCACTACAAAGATCACCTAAGTGACCACCAGTGGGCCACTTCGCAGGAAATGTGTTAATGTGGTTTTCCCCACGCGAATTTCAGTGCATCAGCACAGAAGATACTGATTACAGATATTACAAATATCTGGTAACAAGTAGAGGGCAAAAACGGCGTCTAGAGAAAAACGATGATAAACAGGAATATCCACTGGCCTTTTGCGTGTTGTGTCCGCTATACGAAATATTGAAGCTAGAACATGAAACGCAGAAGTTGGATGCGGTGAGTGAAACACAAGACGAAGTCAACATTGCGATACCAACGGCTGCTTCAAAATATTAGAAAAGTTGATTTGAGCCTCCTAACGACAACAAATGTCTTTCTAAGAGAGAAAATAGGGAGGAATCCTCCAGTATGGAGTTGATAGAAAGGGGAATATGTGAACAAGGTGTGTTCCCAGACTCCCAGCACAGAAAGCAAGATTGGAAAAAGTTTATAAAACAAGACAGAAATTGAAGAAAGCATGTAATAGAGTCTGAAAAAAGAACAGCAGTGAACCGAAAACAAGGTGGTCTGTCACAAATCAAAAAGCCTGTTCTATTGTAATTTGTAACAAAAGGTAGGCTCACCTGAACTTCAACCACGGAGTTTACATCTTCCCCGTGGGAGCACTAATTTCAATAGATACAATAGTTGAATCTCCCTGAGGGGCCAAACCAATAATCGCTATCCCACCTAGATCCCAACTAACATTTCAGATCTAGCGAGTATGTTCTTAAGGAGACCCTCGCGTACGCAGGTCAACAGGGCGGCGACAGCAGTAGTTTGGAGTGTAGAGAAGTTCGTGTAAACGTTAGAGGAAAAGGACTCACATTATCACACCCTGGGGCACATCGAGGAGCCTTTAAGGGTGTTGGCACCTGTAAGCTCACCGCGTGATAGCAACGGAATACTTCGCGAGTTATAGACCTAAACTCTGAGCATCGGGGTTCTATGCGCAACCTCTAATAGCTGAGAAAGGAAATATTGCAGTCAAGAGTAAGGTAATCAACGTTAACATATGTATTAAGCAAGGCCCAATGCTACATTTTTTAAATACGCCTCGTGAAATAACACGGTATTTGATCACAACAATGGATTTACATCAAGTAAAGTTTGGCCGAATTAATCCAAATTATGGCACTGCTAACAAAGCAATGAAATTAATTAAAATTACAACAAATATTTATCAGAATGTGGGGGACATTGGGTGACATCTTCACCGAGAAACAAATTCTTTCCTCGTGTAAATGATCTCTAGCTGTCAGACTTACGACGAGTTTGTGACCGTGGACGCTGAGCAGCCCAGGCAAGCACTGATGCACAAGAGACAGCACTCGAACCACGAAATTTCCAGCAAAATTGTACCAAAAAGCAACGTTAACTAATGCAATAAGCCCGACACAGATAAACTTTAGTTGACACACTCCTCAAGTTGAAATTATGGAAGCTTGAACTGGCGCTAAATGCTCACAAAATGGAAGTCGATACTAAACAGTGCTAACAGTCTGTATGATCAAGTGGAACACTGCAACATTAAACCATCAATTTGGCTGTATTGCGTAAAGAGCCTACCATCACGGTTCAACAGAGCAGACTACAAAATTACATGAGCAGGATGCAAGAACACACATGTGCTATCAATTAATAAGCACAGACACATTACACACACAAGTAATGAAGAAATAAAAAAAATTCGAGACGAGAGAGCAGAGCACCGATTGCACAGCCTGGGAGGTTCAAAGGAATACTAAAGGTTGGTTCATGCGGCTCGGGTCTTTGACCTGCACACGCTCGTGTTCAAGGTTATCTGAGCTAACCTCTGCAAGGCTGGAGCATACGCAGCATTACCTCGTCCTGGCGAGCTGCTTTCTCGAGCTAGGGACTGGTGAACGCTCCAGTGCAGCTTGCCGTTCTCTACAACATTCAACGTACATAATTCATTTTCATGTTCGTAACATTAGCGTTGCGCAGCAAGGAGCATGAGGTTGTGCAGCGTATCGCTGTCTTTTGTGTGTCATGCGAACATTAACTCTCCTTTTGACGCGTGTTCCGTGAAAATGCGGACTAGCTCAGCGTGCACCACAGCATGTCCTCTCACACGCTTTCATTTATGTCAACATTTATTGTCTTAGCTACCGTGTGCTGTGTGAATTTCGACACCAGCCAGTGTAGCCCCACCACAGTGCAGCGCTGTCTTTCCCTTGCCATGTAACCTTATCTCACTCCAGCGGCTGCTGAGCATGGTAGCTGCTCAATCCTACTAGGAGCTAGGGTGCGCACTATCTCCTCGTCGCGTACCACTGGCAGTGAAAAAGTTCAGTGTGTAGGGCCAGTAGTAGACGGTGTACGGTGTTATTTTTTTGTAGCGCTCACATCTCCGAAACGTCACAACGCACGTTACACTTCGTATTGAACAGCTTCGAACGCTCTTTCGTGTTGAAACATCCTTCATATTAATAAAAACGGGATCGTTTTACAAGGAAAATTAGATTAGCCAAACAATGAATATTATGCAGGACTGCTACTTTGGAGTTGCACGTTTCCCCTATAAAGTTCCACTCCGGAGATGCTGATGTTAATTCACCGATAACCACAGCAGCCCCCAAAATATGGACTGTTAGTGCTCGGCTCAGCAGCATCGCGTATGGGACTTAACAAAGAGAAAGCACGAGAAATTTTCAAACGACGCCATGTTGTGGACGGAAAACATCGAAACACGCAACAATATGAGGAAGAAAAAGATAGAAATATATTTGAAGAAATTTCACTCGACACACGGAAACCATGCAATAATTCGTCAGCCATCATTGCTTGGTGATCAAAAAGTAACAAAATGTAAGTCAGTGCGGGCAAATGTTCAAGTTTTCCTGTTGCAGGTACACTGAATGCAGCGATGTGTTCACACCAAAGTTTCTCGCGGCTACATTCAGTCCAGTTTGTGTGCACAGCTCTACAGCACGGTAGATCGTATCACTAGAACTTATCAGTATTCACTGAAAGATAAACTTTCCATAAAAAACATTGATCAGAGCTGTTGTAAAGTAGAAAATTTAACAACACATGTACGACAACAACATTTGAAGAGGTACAGCGTCTAATCATTTATAAAATTATTACTTGCTTTCGATGGTCCGTTTATCAAAAGAGTCGAGCAATGAAACAAAATATTTTCTAGAATTAGAAACAAGCAGACACGACTTGCATAAACACGATAAAATCTAGGTTGATCTACGGAACATTCGGAGAGAAGCTTTGTCAAGTCTGTACGTAGATTGCAAAGAAGCCCGTGTCGGCAGCGAGGCAGACGGTTCGCTTCCGGCGTAGCGGTCCAGAAACCCCGGATGAAGCTTCCTGTTTATTCTGCATTTGATCAATCAATTCTGTGTCCCGAGCTGCGTTCGTACTGCCTGCCACGGCATCTCCCATGGCTTCCACAAAGTAAAATGTACCTTCTTTGAGGGCTTTGAGGAAAATGGATTACCGGGAAATTACACCAGCCTCTTAATGATCATATTTACGACTATCAGTTTTGACTAAAGTTGAAGGCACCAGATTATTTATTTTATCAGTTAGTTTAAGCCTCTCTAACCACAACGAAGGTGCACCAAATAAAGGAATGATGAAGGTACCATTTAGCATGGGGTTACGGGAATGCGAAATCTATGCACAAGACATGTTCCTACAAAAGATTCCTCGCGCAAAGAAACAGGGAGTCAGGAATGACATTCATGAAATATGATAAAATTTGAAGAAGATAGTTAATTAATAGATACAGAATAGCAGAATAACAGTAAGCTGAAAACAGATGGTTCGTAACAAACTAAAAACTTTTCAATTTCAGCTGAAAGATGGCTTACCCAACTCTCAGCCGTGACCTCACATTTTGCTCCTGAGAGTGCTAATTTCTATAGATACAATAATTGTATCAACCCGAGGGGGTCATTTAGGTGCATTTTTTTGGGACGTCCTGTCGCACACGGTTCATGACCATAAGGCAGGGTTTTAGCGACATCCATCTGACGTGGTGAGCTGCGATGTCAGCAAGTTTGTTCACCAATTCCATGGTTGACCAACAGCGAGAGCATATAGCGCATATTTCTGAGAACTGTTATTCAATCAAGATAGCGAGATGCGTCAAGTGACTCCAAACATAGTGTCAGCGAGAACGAAATTTCTTCCAACAACTACCTAGGGACTGAGCAATTTTTAAATTGTTGGTAATAAACACGCTTCATTTGAACGAACACTAATATTTAGCACTAAAGTATAGCCGAAACAGACACTTGCAAATCTCCAAGGAAGCTGATGACCTAAAATGATACCGAAATAATCTCGTTCGACATAGATTCTATAGAAGAGCGATCCGTAAAATGAGGCCTATTTCTGGATACGTCACGAAATATATTACAAAATTCACGACCCATAACTTCCGTAGCTGGAATTACCAAATTTTGATCTTATCAAATCACATATTCCTTTGGCAAAATTAAGAGAAGTTAAACTACTTCCAGGACGTTAAAACTGAGAATTCATTACTAAATTCTCTTTGTTGCAAAGAGTGCCAAAAGAAGGCGTACGCTTTATTTACGACAGGTATTTATTAGAATCCTACCTATAATTATACTGATATCCTGTAACAGCTAGATGTACCGCAGCGGCGGAATAGTCTAGTGCTTCATAATTCGACCGACACTCGGTGCAATTGTGACTTGGTCGCACAATGCTTATGACTGGAGTTACAGTTCAAATCTCTGTGAAGCGACCAATTTGACGTGTGTATCAAAACGTGCAGTTTTGAATGTATTCACATCATAATCGTGAGAAGGTTCATAAGCTACCGAAAGATGTTCAATGTTTTACAGCTTTCTGTTATTGAGGTCGGAACCCACAAAACCGAGTTACACGAATTCACACCTCTGCACCGCGGCTAGGACACACAAGCAGGAGCTGCAGAAACTACAGCGTGTCACGGGCACCTGCACGCAGTTGTCACCCCCTCGCACACCGCGTAACGCCATGATGCTACCTCAGGCCGTCACCCCCACTGTCCCCCGTGGCCCACATAACAAAGGGGGAAGTAATCAAAAACAGCGGAAGGTCAACCACAAACTCTAGTGAACATCATGACCGCACGGCAGCGCGGTCATGTGATCACTCCCCAGCATCACTGTTTGGGTCTGGGCACGGTGGTGCGCCTCAGCAAGCTGTGAGAGGGAGTTTCCCATGGCACAGCAGCTTTCGGCCCAATTTTCAAAGATTTTACGATGTTGTGTTGGCGAAGTCTTTGCTGCAAGTTTTTCTTCTGACCAGGCCACCTAGAGTGCTGCTTTCATCAGATCAAAAATATTTCAAGCATGAATATTTTTACTAGGAGGAGCACTTGAAGTAACTTAGATGACAGAAAAACTTTTGGTAAAAGGTTATACCGCTACGACAATGTAAATTTTTAAAAATATGTTTCCAAAACTTCCCAAGAGCTAACACTTTACGGGATATTGTCGTCGAATTATTGGAAAAACCTGTAAGCTGACGATTTATTGAATCTCGTAGTTTGAATTCATTTACTAGAAATTCACACCCTATGCCTTGCATACAAATTAAAACTTAGAAGTTATGCATGAAGTGGGCAGCCTCGGTTTTCTCAAGATTTAGAGTTGGGACCAAGTAATTAAAAAACACCACACTGTCATAATCAAACACTGCTGTCTCCCATCACGGCATGAGTGAGTCAATAATTCCAACCATTTTGCCAACCTCTCACGCCCAAGTACATTCAGCCGCAAGTCCGCACGGATAAGAGGCTTTGAGCATTTTTTAGAATTAAGATTTTCGGGAATACATTCAACGGCATACCTCTCGAGTGTCACATCGTAGATAATGACTTCAAGTGGTTTATGGAGATTTTCCCGTAGTAATTTTACAGTGAACTGCTAGCCAGCGAAACAAGCGTTGCAACAAGCATCAACAGCAGTTATGAGTGAGAATCACTCATAAATGAGTCACCACATTGATTTTAACTCAAATGAAGCGGATGCCCCTGTGCATCACGGAAGAAAAGTTTTAAGGATTCAGATGAAAGTAACTAAATTACTTCTGGTATAGGTTGTAAGCTTGACAAATATGAAAAATCAAGAGAAACACGCAACGCGTAACTCACGCCAACATCGTAAGTTGGAACAGACTATAAATTAGCTCATGCCTCTGTAACCCAGCGTAAGTAGGAGCCTAATTACAGATTCGTACACTAAATATTCTTGCTTCTAAATGTACAAGTTAACTTTTCGAGTGATGACTGCGAAGGAGGTGATTCGGCAATAGGAGCGTGGCTCCAAAATTCAGGATTACAATTCCTTAAACACAAATTGATACAGATTAAAGTAAAACTAGACGTGATTATTACTACTATTACTACAATACTAGCCAAATGTAGTTTCCGCATATAAAACGTTCTACTTCGTAATATAAGGTACATAACCGTACCATTTTGAGCGTGTTTGCGCAGTAGCAACTTCACCAAAATGTTGGAAATGAAGGGAGGACTGAAACAGATCTAGCACAGGACACTCGAAGTACACTTCATAAATATGGTTGATAAAGCATGCTTTGATAACAAGAAGAAAATAAGCAATTTCCACTAACACGGAGCTATGAGTCTCAGGTAACATTTACGTCGTGAAGCCGTGAATTTCATCTATTTATCTCGCTGGGATTTCCTTATCTGTTGTACATCATGGCTAGACTAAATAGATCACAACGCACGAGTTCGAACAAATTTCTCGTCTACCAGGACTGTGAACCAATCCGGCGTTTCTTCACTTAGACCGTGAGAAGAAGGAAAACGTTGTCATGCTCGCTGAGCCTCACGGGAAGCGCCCGAGAGCGTAAAGAACTTGCAGAAAGACAGCCCCACGGGTGTGAATGCCTCCCGCATGAAAAGACATGCGTAAGTGGATGGTAATCCCTGCTGATGAAGTGTCACAGAAGTGAGGTATGCGCCTCATTCTGATCTCCCCCATCTCACGGACAAATAAGAATTTGAGCTTAACATTTCGTGAGGCACACAAATACAGGACGCACGGAGCGCGGGACACTGCGGTGACCATGAACTTGTGACGGAGAAAGAGAAAATCTGAGCTTCTCGCGAGCTCCTTGACTTTCAAGACGAAAGAAATTAAGCACCGCACGTAGCGCTCAGCTAGAACAAGACTGATGCAGACCCACAGCTAAAATACGAGGTCACTATTATTGTAACTCTTCACGCACTGTCAACAGTTCAAGGAAAGAAATTCGGTCGCTGAAATATTATCTGTGTTAACTATCATGAGATAGTGAAAGCTAGTAATTACGCACTTTTGGAAAATGGAAAGGATAACTTCATATTGTGTTATGAAATGATCATAAAGATACAGAAAAATCAACACTGCCAACTGCATTTCTAAATCTTCCCTGACATATCGATTATAATTGTTGCAACGCAAATAGCTTCAACATTCACAGCCAATGCTGGAATTCTTTCGTTCAATCATAACTCAGAATTGTGATGTAAAATATAACGGAAAATTATTCCAAATGATTGAAAAGGCTACAATACGTGTTCGGTAATAGCACAGCCTCGATGATGCCAGTTTGGAAATACAAATAATTCGGGAATTAAATAATAATAATAATAATCTGAAACTTTCGCCAAAAAAAAAATTAGTGCCAGATGAACAATAATTGCACCCAGACTAACCAGCGGCTCATCAAAGGTGACTGTCACCTCCTCAAGATCGACAACAGCTCACGTGTGTGCACATAGCCTGGTGGGATGATCACAGCATCGAGAAAAAAAAAACAATATCGATACTGAGCACGGCATCATTGAGATGACCCTCTAGACAGCAAGCGTACATTTGCTCGTGGTTACTCAGCTCAAGAAAAAACCTCACTCATCAAACATTGTTCTTCCTCCAACATACCATCTTATTACTTCAATAGCTTCAATTTTCCGAGCTTTAATTTTCTAATTACAAGGATCACATACAGTTTTCAAACGCTAGGGCCATGTTTAAACCCCAAGCTGATCACTGAAACCGCTATATTAGAGTTTAAGTAGTGTAAAGTTTGTCGATTTCTTACTTGCCGTCTCAAAATTCCGAGTTTTGTCACTGCTTCTTGGCGGTACAGTTACATTATTAAGTGGGATGCATGAAGATTAGATTATGAGTCAGTTCAAGTCTCCCCAACCACATCAAATGTGTTTCTAAGGGATGAAAGAAGAAAAGACCATTTACTATTGAGTTAAAGAGAACGGAAATCAATGCCTGAAGTGTGTTCCCATACAAGGTGCCCGGCGTATAGTACGAGTCAGATGAAACGAAGTTTATTAAATACGATAAAAGTTGAAGAAATTAACAGGTGCTTAAAACACGACAGCAGCGAATCAAAATGAGATGGTCGGTAATAAACATAAACTATTCTATTTCAACAGAAGGAAGGGCTACCTAGCTCGAGACCATACATTTTTTCTCTAGGAGCGCTATAGATACTATTAGTTGTATTCCCTGAGGGGTATTAAAAAACGGATTTCCGAACAATGTTTACAAGCTAATTGCTCGATACCTTTGTCCCGTAATGTAAGCTAACTAAAAAACACGAACATATTTGTTTTATAGACCAATACAAATGTTGGAAATACTTCATTTCCCTTAAGTTCTTGTTCTCCTAACGCTTGTACACAATACTTGCGTTTTAATGTTACGATTATTTACCTTCAACACAATATAAATTTAATTTATATTAGATAAGTTAGTAGAAGCCTCCCTAACCGCAACAAAGGCATGCAAATTTAAATAACTGTCTATCTCAGCAAGTAATAAAGATGATATCAGAGTTCGCTGCTAGAAAAGTAACCTCCAATTTGACATCAGTGACTCCACCCTTCCTTGTCAACATTATCATGGGACCGTTACCTAATATTCCAAGCTACAAACCATCAAGCGCACATCGCACCAGACATAGCATAGAATAAACTACAATTTATTTACAATATAAAGCCGAGCAGAGGGCCCGCGAAATGAAGCGGCAGTTTGTTTGCTCAACATTCAAGTCAGCCATTTTAGCATGTGCTACAAGTGTAATAAATGCAACTGACTACGCATTATCAATGACATATTAGTTTGCAAGCAATAATTATTGCCTCTCTTAGATTTCAAGCTAAACAAGAATTTACATTGATCATAATCAATGTAGACAGTAGTGAAGCTTGAAATCTAAGAGAAATTTTGAAGGTCAGTCACACTTGAGCAGCAAGCATAAGTTCATGGGACATAACAGACGCAGCGTCTCGTTCTCAAAAAAATAAAAAAAGCAATACTACACTCCACAGAAACATCTAATAACATTGAAAACACGAAATTAAACACAGCAATACTCATAGAAAAGGAAATAGAACTTAACCAGGAATGGCGATTTACTCTTCTCTTATTTTGTGCGAGGAAGACATTGCGTGTGTGACCTCACAGCTCATGTTCGCCTACAAAATTGAAGAGCATCAAGGTAACGTCTAATGCACAGGACTCTCTACACCTCTCCCTCTCTCCAGCTCCAGTGTCTATTGCAACGCAGTAGGTAGAGCTCACAATAACAAAAAAATAATAAAACTTACCTGGGAATGGAATTTCAAACTTAGTAGAATTTTCACGATGCTAAATCACAGGGCTTCACAAAAGCCCTGCAAATCGTGAAAAAGGCGAAGTACTCTTAACAAAGATAAAAGAAACGTGTATTGAGATTCTACGAGTAGCATCGAATGTTCGAGTAAATCTAAGCTTTTTGCTAAAATAGAGAACTGATTGAAGCCAAGTGATCACATTGTTCAGAATGATCACGGACAGCAGAAAACGTAGATTTAGTTAAAAAAGAGAGCCTGTTGTCAAACTCCTATCAGAATGCTTACAAACGAAGAGTAGGGGTGGTGCACGTCTAATGTGCTCTGATACAAAAATGAACACATGAACAAAAGCCGCTAGTTTTCAGATAAGAAGTGTAACTTTATAGTTGAAAACGGAACGATTACAAAATTATTCTCCAGTAAAATTTTGAAATTCGCATCCGTGAAATATGGTAAAAAAAAACAGTAGCAAATTCTTCCCGTAACTTCTGAGAATATGCACCAAAGAACGGAAGAGATCCGTATGCTGTAATTCGAGAGGCGTCAGCGTTACCGACACAATCAATATTGCCACCAAATTTATCCAAAAATGAACGTATTTCAAAATTGATGAGATAAACCGAGAAACAATTTTCCTTGAAAATATGAGCTTCCAAATGTTGAAAAAGATCTGAATTCAGAAGCTGAGAACGCAAAAAATTACACGACAGCCCAGCTTTTTCAGCAGCGAGTGCGTTAGGGTGGTGATGAGTTCAACATTCCATGGTACATAATTAGTCGTATTACAAGCATGGCGTACAGTAGGGTCAGCAGTTTGCGTGAGCCATAGGACGCACTATTCTCGCACGCTCGATTCCGTCACAAACGACTCTAAGTACAGGCAAACGACAGAGTAAGCAGTTTCTGCGCGGCACTCAGCCGCAGGACGAGATAGAGCGCCAGCAGAAGCGAGCTAAGCGATCAATTTGGCCACAATGGAGCACAGGCGACGCGCACGAGCTCAGTTCATTCAACCTGGAGCAGCCAAGCACATGAAACAATTGATATCGGAGACGAAGACACAGCCTCTCGAATTTATCCAATGAACTACGGACATATTCTGCGAGGAAGCATTAGATTAGTTTTAGCCTACCTAGCCGGTCGCAACAAAGGCGTTCCAAAAAGAGGAAGGAAGAAGCCACTATTTAATATGGAGTTGAAGAAACGCGGATTCTATGCACAAGTTGCGTAGAAACGGTAAGTTGAGAGAGTAGTTTATGAATCAAGATAACAGTTGTATAAGAAAGTAGTAGGATCTGAAAAATAACATAACGGTGAACTGAAAAACGAAAAGATCTACCTTACTTTAAGCTCGGGACCTCACATACTCTTCCTGGGAGCGCTAATTCTCATAAATATAAAAGTTGTGCCTGCTTGTGGTGAGTAATATAATATATTAAACTTAGAAATTGTAGACAATTCGCAATAAAATACTGTAAATGCACGCGTAAAAGTAGTCCATGAACACCAACGTAAAGTAGCACACCATTCTGAAATATATTTAGGTTCTATACAGCCAAGGTTTCGAAACAGTAAAACAAAGGAGGAAACGCGCGGAAAATTTTTACCATCGCCTGGGTTTTGAAAGGTCACAAAAATCAGATCATTTAGTGGCTAGAACTTTTTTTGCAGAAGACCTTCATATCAATATAAAATATTTTAGTCTCATTTAGTCTGAAAGTCATCTAGAGTCCCAACATCGACGCCTCCCCATCAAATCAGCCAACGTCCAAGCACGGTAGATGATACTTCGCACCAGTTGCGCAGTGTAACGTGAGGAAGACAAGAGCCAGCCAGTCATGACACAGGGACCTGGACGCACCAAGGCAATGGGAAGGTCAAAGGGCAGTTAAAGTAAATTCGAAAGAAAAGTTTACGCAGGAACAGGTCTTCCAGCTCGCCATGTTCGCCATCTGGTAACCAGAAAAGAAGTCCCATCGTGAATTTCAAAGGCAACTCTCATTTCAACGAAATTGAAGCGAAAGGGAACGATCAATTCTCATCAACATCATACCTCGACATTTCTAAATGAATCGTTCCAATGGTTCTTTATTTGCTTTCCCAAGAGCAAATTCCCTCTGACAAGCCATATGGAAATCTTCGCATCACGCCCTAAAGTAATGAATCTCTTCAAGATATCGTATACGAGTAATCGACTAATACAACCGTCTTATGGTGAATATCAGTTAAGGGAGTGGACAAGGAAATAGGAAAAAGAATGTTCAATATTCTAGGGAATATATGACCAATAGCAGTGCTATAGTTTATTCTGAAAAACCGTCGGTATACTACTCGGAAACTTTATTCTCTTAAGTGGTGTACCGCACAAGATCGAACGTACTGCACTGCACTGCACTGCCTGCGTTATGAGCCAATTGTACATTTCGTGTTGATAACGGGGTTAATAACAAAACGGCTAATAAAAGAAAAGTGAGCATAGACACGAAAATAGACCACTTCTAAAATCAGTGGGCAGATCTTTGCAATAGGCCATCTCCTCTCGGAAGATTCTGCTGCAGTCAGAACAAGCGGCTACGCAAGTACAGGTTACCAGCAACACACTGCACGCATGCCGTACTTCAAACGCCGACTCTGCTCTTACGGCTTTGGTGACTTTCGCAGAGAGCCAAGTTTCTTCTGCAGCGCTCCAATTCAACACTTTAAAACTGATAGAAAGTATAAAACAAGATACAAACCTATTTCGTTAAATTGGTTTTCTTAGGATTCAGTGCTGTTGGAACTATTTGAACTATAAAATCGTACCAAACACGTCATCGGTACCATTTCAACAGTTCCTTAGTAAAACTGTGATACGTACAAGGCTGTACACAAGGCGTAACAATGCCTGACGCAATACGATAACGCGACCATCACCAAATTTATGCAGGAGGGCAAACAGAGAAAGATGAGGTCGAGAAGCTGAGCAGCGATGAGGAGATGGTGGCGAGTAACCGCCACTCGAGTTCTTCCTAACGGTCGCCTGGCACTGCTCTCTCGCACCTAGTTGCGCTGCAAGCCTTCCCCTGCACACACTCGGTGTTCCTCATTAGCTCCTCACCTCCTCCGCTCGTCCATTCTAACTCAATTAGGATACAATCGACAAATGATTAAATTCTTTTAAAATATTTTACGATCGCGCATACTTAACCGCATCTATATTAATTATCATGCCCCGAATATTTTAGCCGTCACTCAATTGTATAATAGCTGATTTTCAATCTATTTGTGACAAAGATTCATTTACTCCAATAAAGTAATTAATTAGAGTAAAATTTTCATGTTTACGTTAGGCATCTTTTGATTTAAATGTTTAAAATTTGAATTTATTTCTTGCCTCAAAATACCATTGGAGCAATTCCTCATTCAAATACCGGCCGGAGTATATTAATTATCAACTTCTACAATTTACGCCAAACGGTTTATTTTCCCAAAAGTGTCTACCTCGTCCTCTTAAACCTTTTTCAAACACAAGTTAGAAATCATGCAGGATGATACTCAGTCCAGCAACATCACGGGGGTAATGACAGCCTCGTGAGCTAACAGAGCAGGCAGTTACAGATTGCTAGTGGTCAGTCTCTTCTCTGGCTTCGGCCCATCAACGAGCAAAATTGAGGCCAGGCAGGCGTTTCAGAGATTCGAAAGCTGAAATCTATTCACAAGGCGTTCAATCTATTCACAAAATTAAATTTATACTTGTTCATTAAATTCATCTTTAAATTCCTATTGATATAAACTAAAAAGAGTGAAACTTCCACATAACGAGGCTGTCCAAGGAAACTACCTTATCATATTAGTTCAAGACTCCCCAGCCGCAACAAAAGCGATTTCAAGAAACGAAGAGGAGGAACTATTCAGTATGGACTGCAGGATTAGATAGATTAGATGTTAGTTTGAGCCTTCCTAACCGCAACAAAGGCGTTCCGACGAGAGGAAAAAGGAAGGCACCATTTAGTATGGACTTAGGGGAACGCAGAATCTATGCACAAGTTGCATAGAAACACTAAGTTCAGAGAGAAGTTTATGGAACAAGATAAAAGTTGAAGAAAAAAGTAATGGGTGCTGAAAAACAGGACAGCAGTGAACCGCACAAAGACAGTCCTCAACAAACAAATTATCATTTTAATATAAAGAAGGCCTACTTAACTCAGCTCGGGATCTCACGTTTTTGCTCTAAGAGTGCTAATTCCCATAGGTACAATCGTTGTATTCCTCAGAGAGGTACATGCTCTACGATAAACCAACTATGAAACATGGGTAATTTTTTTAATTTTTGATCCAAGATTATTGTCAAAGCACGAAGGCATGTGACGGATCATTACAGTATCGTTAAAATATAGCAAATTAGAGCATGGCATGAGAACATAAGCTCAGCCAAATGCGCTCCGATCGACTGCTAGAGAAGGTACACAGCAGGGCTGGAGTTGGGAACAATAAATGCGGGCCTAGGGTCCACCGCAGCCAGGTGGTCACCATCCATAGTTCACCAAGTCTCAGCCTAGCAGCTTGAGTTGGCAATGGAGTTTCATACCTCTGTGCTCTCAGCGAGATGCGTTACGATGGTAGGCAGGATCCCGAGCTGGGAATCATTTTCATCTATCTGCCTGCCCGAACAATTGCGAAGTAGAAATGTCTAAAATTTTGCTTATAGCAGATCAAAGGAAACAAAATAACTGTGTAATGTGATTAATAGCCTTTAAATGGCAGGTGGGACACTTCCTAAAATATTCATGTATCACACGTCTATGATTGTTCCATTTAATTCGAAACTTAAAAATTAATGCTATTTCGTTTACTTTGATAAGAGAAATACATAAACATTTGGGATGGTGGCCCAGCTATGTACTCGAGAGCACCTCATGCCATGAAACCAAACCTTCAAATTGTTGATAAGATTAATCTCGAAAATAAAATAAGAAATCAATGCGCGATTCCCAATTTACAGATGAAGATTCTCTCGTCCAACCTTGAGTAGAAAGCGTAGCTAGCCAAAGACTACTAAGAGCGACGCACTGAGATGCCCCAATACTGAGGAACGCCAGCGACATGTGCGAAGTCAAATGAAAACAGGAGAAAATGAGGAGAGTACACTTGTTCTGTGAATGTTACCAATTTTTAATGAAGTTTCCAGTTCAAGCTAACAAGCTCAGAATAACTACTGACCAAAATAATTTGATACATCAAGTTTACATGAATTTCTCTAGCTTTTCTGTTCGTACAATGGGAATCCAACGCTTTTTATATAAATTATCCATGCTGACAGTTTCAGTAGATAAAATGAATCTTTTGAAGATGTAGATATATCAATCAGGAATAGTGGCTTCAGAGTTGGAGCTGATAGCAAAGTGTAAGTACGAAAGTTATATCGTTAATTTGTTGTTTGGTTTGAAATATATCGAACATTTTGCTATGAGAACATTCAATTCAAAAGCTCATGGATACACAACAAATTCGTTTCCTATAAAACATGAGCCAAAACAATCGTACAAAAATTTAATTTATGAATTTTTATTGTATATTGACGCACAGACAATGTTAAACAGAAAGAAAATTGGGTATAAATAATTCAAGAAATCGTGCATTAGACTCAGGTCAACAAGACTTGCATGTGTATAGAGGATTTTACTAAAAATTTCCTTATACACATTCTTTGACGTAACAAATTATTCTAACCTGAGTACCATGGCTAGGAACTGAGCAATAGGGAAACATTTTAGTTAGCATTGAACGAGTATCGGCATTCGAATCACTGATAAGAGGCTCTAAGCGTAGTGCTCAAGAGGCTCTAAGCGTAGTGCTCAAGAGAATCTTTAGCGTAACAAGAGGAGTCGCAAAATTTGGAAGCTCCTTGTGAGAATAACGCTGCGCGCGCAACACTGCAACTGCTGCTGCAGTGTGCTGAAGATGTTCCAAGGTGACCCTGGCAGCAGCACCACTAGATCAGCTCCAACACCTCCCAGATCGGGAGTTGTAGTGTAAGCAACAAGTAACATAGCCGATGAAAAGTACAAAGCTTTGCAGCATGAAGTACTAGTACCAGTAACAAAATACCCGCTGAAGGATTAACACAGGAAAAGAAACATGAATGAACTGAATTATTGGAGATGCCAAGCACAGCGGCATTCTCACAAAAACTGACTAGAGTCACTAGACGGAATGTGGATAAACTGGAGTTACGTCGAAGGTTAACGATTCATTTAGAGATGGAAAGACCATGAAAGAGCTAGAAGCCACATGCAGTAGAGCTTAAATCACGTAAAATATCCTACATTTCAAGAACTTGACAGCACGCATTCCAATTCACTGTGAGAATGAAGAGCGTAGGTGATCGCCTGGTGCGTAAATCATGCCCTTCATACAAGATGCCATTATGCCAACTCGAGGACAGGTACATTGCATCTGGCCTCAGGGAATGTGAGAAAAAGTCAGTCACATACACACACCAGTTACATGGAACTTGAGTGAGGCATAGTGAATGATCAGCATGCAGCGAACCGAGACCTTCCCTCTTCGTCTGCATGGACACGTCTGACACACCTCTCTCATGTCTCAAGTAGGAAATGATCCAATGCTCATTTCTTACCAATCGAAATTATCGACAAAATTTGAAATGAAACAAATTCGTAAACGACTAAATGCACAAGATTTAATGACTTATTAATTGATTTGAAAAAAAAGTTTTTACATTAATTTTAGGAACAGGTAACGTTGAGAAATTGTGACAGTTGAAGCCTTCTTCACCAAAATTGTTCGCTCGTTCAATAAACAGAGGTAACAGTTCACCATTTTACCTAACACTTTTCAACTCGCGCAGTGCGAGACTTCGCACGGGGGAACAGGTTGTATGAATTGAATAAGAAGAAGCACTTCATCTTAAGACAATTTCAAGTTCAGCCCCAAACATTAAGCATCATATAATGAACTTTTACTTCCGCGAACTATGAAGTGTTACGGGGTTTGGTGGAGACCTTTGGTCATTTGAACACAGAGTTCATATCTGTTTTGCCCCTACCATTCAAAAAGAAATCCTCCAAAAGATTTTAAATAATTTTGGTGGGAACAAATTCAAGCCAAAATATGCGATGATTCACTCGTTCTGAATACACTGAACTTAGGAATCTCTCGGATAGAATGACTATAGACAACGCTGTAACAGCGAACAGCCATGATTTTAGGAACATCGAACGAGCCTAAAACTTTACATAGAACTAAAACATTTCAGGACATTTTTGCGTTCAACATTAACCACAGCATACAAGATTAAAATATTAAGAACACCAAAGCATGTAGAATAGGGAGCAGACACCCTCCCACACACGCCTCGGGACCGCTACTTTGGAGTCGCACACCTCAACCTCTCCGGCGATCTGCAGAGGACAGCTGTTTGTGGGTCAACTTGTCTTCGCAATGGAAACAGAGCTCTCATCTTTTGGCCTCTATGATTTCATGAGCAACCTAGATCTGGTGCGCCACAGCGTAGCTTCACTGTGCTTTAGTGAGAGAGTAGTGCACATGGGCATCGCAGCGCGGCATGACATGATAGTACCTCCAGCGAATGAAACTCCGTGCACGGTACACACCGCAGCCATACACAGCGTCTGACACCAAGTGTGACAAGCTGTGAGGCGATCGCGCTATCATCCTTGACCCACCGAGTCGCAGCGGGACAAGAGGAGAGCGATGAGCTCGCTGCTCTCTTATAGTGTGATGAGGGCAAGGTCTCAGAAAGAGACCCAAGCTCTCAGGAAGCCCTGTAACCGAGACTTTCGAGATTAAGAGTAAAGAGGATATGTCCATCAAGATGCACAGAGAGTTCGACTTCGAAGGATTATCTGAAATGCTTTGCACTTCACAGAACCTCAACGGCAAAAATGATGTACCTGAGTTTTTGATCATGTAATTTGGACATATACAAGACAAGACTTACTTGCAAGTCATTTGTAATGATTTACGATTCAGATACCCTACGTCGTGTTTAAATAAACGTTACGAAGAAGGGAGCGTTTGGCCAACGATCACCTTCGCAAAAGAACCGCCATCAAAAATATATTATCGTCAATACGAACAG
>JACJUY010000311.1:220427-245454 GCA_014220935.1 Platorchestia sp. MABIK
TTGAATCAGAAGTCATCGTTAATTTCCAAGTCATCATTTCTATATTAAATTAAGAATTTGGAAGCCTATTTATTTAATCCCTTGTATTTAGCCATCAAGAATAATCAGAAAATACGTCATCGGAAATAAATGATTATAAATACGATCTAAAGTAATCACAGCGAGGAACGATCATTAAAATGGTGGCTGAACGATGCAATTTGAGTTTGCTGTAATATAAATGATACCAAATCATACACACGCACGAGAGATCATTATACATAGAACTAGAAATAATTTGGTTCTATTTCTCCGCAGGACTGGCGGTAGAGCACAAAAATTGTGATTGTATATTATAAAATGAAGTAACTTTGAAACCTAGTCCGAACTGAATAAAAATCATAACATCGATACCCTGTTGATTGTGATACGTTCTTAAACTTCTTAATTTAAAATTTCAAGGAACACTGAATGTTGAGTTTCAAATCATGACATAAGGAATAGTTAAACTTGTTTCTAAAGGAAGTATCCTGATAACCAGCATCAACTGAAGAAACATGCTGACAGCTAACTATTAGCAGACATGCTGACAGCTATTTACAGAGCATACTCACTGATCAGGAGAGCCAGTCTCTCCGCGAAGGGAGAAAGTCAAAAACCAATTCCCGTGACAGCGGGCAGGGAGACTAAAAATATTATCAAGCGCCTCGCTTTGAGGGGATCAGAGGGCCAGAAGATGAGAGTCGACTCAATCGAAGAGGCGGGTGGGTGGCCTTGCTCTCTGAGGTGCCAGAGGAAATATCACAACTCTGGGAAAAGCGTCCAAGTGGCGCGTCAGCAACATAATTGGGTCTGCCGAGCAATTCGTGAAGCAGACCGGTATGCTAAGTCAGTTGCTGGCATAGCAGACAAATTACTGTCTGAGTTGCCACAGACAAAAATATTTGTTTTGTGGCAAAAATCATCTGGTTTATATTTTCGTTTCGAACACAATTTGACAAGAAAGATTACTCAGTGTTTAAACCTGTAAGATTGCCATAAACACCACTCGGGTTTAGCCATAAAGAACACTGAGTGGTCTTTATGGTTGAATTCAATTTGAGAGAAACTCAAACCTGTGGATTTTGGTCAAACTGACACCCCTGAACCGTGTGGCCATAGTGTGCATCAAAATTTCCTACATCGAACTGCAATGCAGACGTTCTCAGGCAGACAGATATCGATGGAGAAAGGGAGAGCACAGTCTTTCATACCGACGGTTCCAGGTGCGACGCAACGAAACTAGTTTATTATACACACAGCTGACATAGCGTACTGTACATGACTATTTCAATTCTTTTATCATCGCATGCAAAGGGCGTGATTTGGAAACAGGGAGTGCAGAAATGCTTCATTTCATGCAAAAGAAAGAATTAAATAATGGCTAAAGCAAATGATTTTTAATGAATCACGCAGTACACATGCACACCACCAGAATATAGTAACCAACAAACATTAGAACGCCGCACCATTCGATCCTTTCCAAGATGGCACTAGAAACGTTGAATGATTCTTATTATCATTATTATTATTATTATATAAGAAAATTTTAGCCTCCCTTAACCACGACAAAGATGTTCTAAGAGAGGAAGGAGGAAGGCACCATTTAGTATGGAGTTGAGGGAACGTGGAATCTATGCACGAGGTGCACAGAAGCAGTAAGCTAAGAAAGAAGTTCATGAAACAAGAAAAAGTTGAAGAAGAAAGTAGTAGGTGCTGAAAAGCAGGACATCAGAGAACCGAAAAAAAGATGGTCCGTAAAAAACAAAACCTATTCTGTTTGAACAAAAAGGAAGCCTACCTAACGTTTAGCTCGGGCTCTCACACAGTCCCCCTGGGAGTGCTAATTCCCATAGATACAACAGTTGTATCCCCCTGAGGAGAGGTTGAAAGATTTAAATTAGGTGCGCGCGACGCACAATTCAGAGAACAGAACGGAAGAAGAGCAGAATGCAGAAGACTGTGCCATGTCAAGGAACACGGTACTACCAGACTGTGCCCGAGAGCAACAATATCCCAGCAGAAGTCGGTTCGTTTATACGGCCACGGTAAGAACAGCAACACGAGCAGTACAGTTCCTTGACCTGCCCCGCGCACCGATGAGAGCGCGTATCATCGACCAGCCAATGGCAGAGCAGCACGGCCCTGCTTCGTCCTTCGTCGTCCTAAAGCGGCAGACGCGAGCGACTTGACACGTCCCTGGTCATTTGAAGCCTCGTGTTACGCCGTCTCTACTAAATTGTAGCCTCGTGTTACGCCGTCCCTACTAAATTGTAGCCTCGTGTTACACCGTCCCTACTAAATTGTAGCCTCGTGTTACGCCGTCCCTACTAAATTGTCGCCTCATGTTACGCCGTCCCTACCAAATTGTAGCCTCGTGTTACGCCGTCCCTACTAAATTTTAGCCTCGTGTTACGCCATCCCTACTAAATTGTAGCCTCGAGTTACACTGTTCCTACTAACTTCTAGCCTCGTGTTGTAACCTCGTGTTACGCCGCTCCTGCAAGCTTGTGACAGAGGCCATGCAAAATTGAAGCCTTGGGTTTCACCGTTTCTTGTCATTTTTAGCCTCGCGTTACATCACTCCTGATCAGTTGAAAGATTGTGTTACAGCATCCCTGTTCATTAGAAGTCTCGTGATCCACCATCCCAGGTCTGGTCACCTGTAACCTGATGCTACAGGCTCCGGTCACCTGTAACCTGACGTTACACTATCCCCACTCACCTGTAACCTGACGTTACCCTATCCCTGGTCACCGGTAAGGTGGCTACTTACTACCGTTCTCAGGCAGACAGATAATGGTTACCGGTAAAAAAACAGAAATGCTACGAGAAGACAACGTGTCTGGCCCAGGTAACTCTCCATCAGGTCCTGATAAGGTTCAAAATGTTGACTCGAAAGTAGTGTGTATTCGTCAAACGACAAAGCATCTGCACACACAATGTGCTCTACAATTCGTCGAATGATTTCGCACACCATGAATGTCTAATACGAATTCCCTCGCTAAAAAGAGTCGCAATTCATACAAGATATAATTTTAATTATAAACTAATCACATCGATATTCAAATGTTCGAGAATGTTCACAGAAACCCGTATCAACCTCTTTCGATCTCAGTTGTCAGCTCTGCTTCTCCCATCTTCTTCTTCGTGACTCCCTTTCTCATACGATGGATTCAATACGCTTTCATCAAAAATAACTAACCTTTCTCCCTTTCCTGCGATTATAAAATGTCTGTACTGTCTTTTAGAGAAATCGCAACATGAAACAAGTTATAAGTAACATAGATATGTTTTGATATTATCGTCTACGTCTTAAAGTAGACTCTTCTCGCTTGCATCACCGATAGGACGCGTAACAATCACGCTAGAGGCTTGGCCCAGGGTGCCTGTACCCTCAGGTGAGTCGTAGGGCGAAGCGAGTTGACTCCAGACAGGGTGCATGAAGCGCCTCCATCGCGTGATGTACTCTGTTAAGGCGTATTACTATCACCACAACAGTGTACCATTCATTTTTGAAAATTTGGTTTTGCCAATACTTACTCGTCAATCCTTACCAATGAACCAAACAAGATTAGATTATAGGTTATTTCAAGCCTCCCTAACCACTAAAAAAAAAAAAGCGTATCGAAGAGAGGAAGGAGGAAGGCACCATTTAGTAGGGATATTAGGGAATGCGGAATCTATGCAGAAGAGGCATAGGAACAGTAAGTTGAGAAAGAAGTTCATGAAACAAGATAAAAGTTGAAGAAGAAAGTAGTAGGTGCTGAAAAACAGGACAACAGTGAACCGAAAAATGTGGTCCTTAACATAACAAAAAATGTTTTATTAAAAAAAAGGCCTACCTAACTCTAAGCTCGGGCCCTCATACATTTTCCTCCTGGGAGCGCTAATTCCCATAGATACAATAGTTGTATCCTCCTGAGGGGTATGAATTAAACAATCGTCAAAGTTTATCTTTAAGATACTACGCGTTCACTCAGTTCATCAAACAGTGACTTGAAGCAGCATCGCAGTTGCAGATGAACTCATTCTCTACGAATTTTTAATTGCGAGGATATTTCGAAACCAATCTCCATAACATCGGCATTATACAATACGGAGATCACTCCCTGGTTGCCCCGCATCCCCTTTGATCCTCTTCTTCTGATTCAGCGCTCTACTGATTGAAGATAAGTGTTTTGAATGTATTTAAAAATAGAAATGTGTTCTTTCTTGCAATTTTCCTTGGATTACGTGAGTTAGCAGTGCAATAACCACGACGTATGAGAAACTGTCATTTAATGGAGGACGCTCCATATATATATATATATATATATATATGTGTGTTCAAATCAGCCGTGAGGAGTGTCGTAAGTACGCTAGACGTTATCACCTCTTGCTTCTACCTTTTCACCGACTTCACACCNCAGATCACACTTCAAATATCGTGCAAAGCCATGCGTGAGAGTTCGCTACCTCTTGGAGGGAGCGGAAGAAGACATTAAGCTCCGTGCAGCTGTAGAGAAAAGACGTGTGCTTTCACGGCCGGCTCCTTCGGGAGCCCGGCTTTTGCCCGGTTTTTGCCGCTTGGCCTGGCTTTGACTCACTTGGCCCTACGTTGTGTATTACCGTGTAACTTCGTATAACTTCTAACGTAATTAAAGCAGTCACGGAGCCATAGCACAAACCTTCCTGGAATCCGACATAAGATGAGTTCCAATTAGTGCATTTTCCCTCGAAACAATTCATAACTATTTCTCCTGTGCATAGGTTTATATCAACGCCACGCCTTAAGCGTATATTCGTTTATTAACTCGAAATGTAATAAGTGCGCTAGATTCATTTAATGTAATAGGTGCGCTAGATTCATTTAATGTAATAGGTGCGCTAGATTCATTCAACGTGTTAGTAATTTTGTATTCTTTGTAGGGAATAAATAATTAATATGTTTCCTGCATCGTTAATTTCCCATTAAGGATGGAGATTAGTTATCGAAGTTGTTAGTGGCACGCTACCATATAAATTGACTGATAATTAATAACTATTCTGTGGACGTTGAAAAGTCTCATTTAATCTTCATTAGAAAAATAAAAGAATTGTGACCTTAAGTCACGACAATCAAAAGGAAACAACAGCGGAGAAGAAGAAAAGAGTATACGACAGCAGTACGCCTCCGTTACACGTATTTCAGTGCTTATTGAAGCTACTTAATTGAGATAATCCAATGCGAGTTGTCATAGCAAATTCACCGATTCATTAACATTACACTTAACAAGTAGTAGCAGAAACATGGGTTAGCTAGCGCTTCACTTATTCAAACTATATCGCACCGAAGCTCACATATGACATCTGACAAAACAAAATGAGGTTCAATATAATCTGCGACTCATACCAATGATATAAATGAAATCGTGACACCTGGTACAACAGCGGTTATACTTACAACTTAAACTTCAAAACTGGAACATCTGATACTAGCAAAATAATAGACCCATAGGTAGAGAATCGTTCCACATGTAACTTGAAATCACGCTGGACATGATCACCTGTAGCTTGTTCGCCATGACACTAACATTACGTGCATTCATGAGACATGGCACAGCCGTAGCGTCGTGAGGACATGACGCAGTTGCAGCGTCATGAGGACATGACGCAGTCGCAGCATCATAAGGACATGACGCAGTTGCAGCGTCATGAGGACATGGCACAGTCGTAGCGTCATGAGGACATGACGCAGTTGCAGCGTCATGAGGACACGGCACAGTCGTAGCGTCATGAGGACATGACGCAGTTGCAGCGTCAGGAGGACATGACGCAGTCGCAGCATCATGAGGACATGACGCAGTTGCAGCGTCATGAGGACATGACGCAGTTGCAGCGTCATGAGGACATGACGCAGTCGCAGCATCATGAGGACATGACGCAGTCGCAGCATCATGAGGACATGACGCAGTCGCAGCATCATGAGGACATGACGCAGTTGCAGCGTCATGAGGACATGACGCAGTCGCAGCATCATGAGGACATGACGCAGTCGCAGCGTCATGAGACATGGCGCAGTCGCAGCATCATGAGGACATGACGCAGTGCTAGCAGCAGAACATGTGAACTCCCAGTGACGCCGTCATGGAGCTCCTGCTTCATCAGGCGGGCACTCTCACCACATTAGGGAGCCCCCATGACGAGCTCCACACAACGTGGGTGGGCGTATTCTTCACTCTCCGGAGCAAAATGTACTCAGAAACAGAACATTTCTACGGAACAGATCACACCATCAAAAAAAAAGTGGCGAAGAGACAGGGTGAAGAGAGTAGGGGGCTGCTGTGCGAACGAGTTGAGTGCACTCGTTAGGCGGACACAAGCAGAGGCAGTAGCGCCGCGTGCTAACCATAACACACGCTTTCCATTTCACACTTATCGTTTTATTTATATTCCTCCATTTAGTTCCTAAACTCGAAACGATGCATTATAGAATAAAAATTTGCGCAATAAAAGGATCGAAAACCTGAGTATTTCCATAAAATAAATGTAGACTACTTTCACCCAAAGAAAAATGTAGTCGGAACCTGTTATTAGATTCGATTATTAGTTAGTTTAAGCATCCCTATCCGCCACAAAGGCAATCCAAAGAGAGGAAGGAGGAAGACACCATTTAGTATGGAGTTAAGGGAACTCGGAATCTATGCAGTAAGGACATAGAAACACGAAGTCGAGAAAGAAGATTATGATACTATATCAGATTCGAAGAAGAAAATAGTAGGTGCTGAAAAACAGGACAGAAATGAAACGAAATAAGGTGGTCCTTAAAATAACAAAAAAGATTTTATTTCAACAAAAAGAAGGCCTACCTAACTCACAGCTCGGGCCCTCACACATTTTCCCCTGGGAGTTCTAATTCCCATAGATGCAATAATTGTCTCCCTCTTAGGGGTCGGAACCTGTGAACAACCACGGATGTGACAGAACGTTTCAGTTCAGCTGTACTGGATCACTATGAAATATCATGGTAACATAAAACAGGATTTTAGAGTACAGTATTTTTTAGGACACGATAGTTAGCCATAAAAATTGAACCTCTAGATAAGCCCGATCAAAGGAGCCCATAATCAGTACACAAAATTTTATTCGTATTTTTGCACGTCTCGCGGTTGGCTCAAGCGGACTAGAGCACAGGCCGCTCTACGTTTAGATCAATATAACGTTGATTAACACCAAGCAGGCACACAAAGGCATAAACGCTTTCTTGAGAAAGCAAAACTCAGCAGATTCATGGCACGATTGATAGCACAGATTAGATTATTAGTTAGTTTAAGCCTCCCTATCCGCTACAAAGGCGATCCAAAGAGAGGAAGGAGGAAGGCACCATTTAGTATGGAGTTTAGGGAACGTGGAATCTACGCAGAAAGGGCATAGAAACAGTGAGATGAGAAAGAAGTTTATGAAACAAGATCAAAGTTCAAGAAGAAAGTAGTAGGTGTTGAAAAAACAGGACAGCAGTGAACCGAAAAAAGATGGTCCGTAACAGAACAAAAACCTATGTTATATCAACAAAAAGGAAGCCTACCTAACCCTTAGCTCGGGCCCTCACATAGTCCCCCTGGGAGCGCTAATTCCCATAGATACAATACTTGTATCCCCCTGAGGGGTGATTGATAGCACAGTCACTATCAGAAAGTTGCATGCGATAGCTAGGACAGTCAAAAGATGTCCGGAGAAATTACGAGACCCGTGATCACTTCAGAACAGAAAACCACGTCAGGTTGTTTTCGACTTCAACAATGCCCACCGTCACGGACATCGGTGTGACCCATGAGTCAACCCATGTGAAAAATGCGTGGACAGTGAATAAAAAACTAATTCAGCCTACGGAACTCGCCACAATCCCTATTGCCCCTCAGGAAAGAACTTTAATATGAATGCCAGTTGACGAAGATGGACGTAATTACATTCTTCTAAGGACTCAGAAACGGTATTTATCTAAAAAAATTTAACTTTAAACGAGTTTACTAACTTTGAGTTTACTGCATTTTTGCGGCAGACGTACATCCCTGCTAGCTGGTTCCCTGTTGGTACATGCAACAACACGCAGTACAGTGAGGTTTGCAGCTCACCTTCGAGTACTCCGAGAACGCTAGCTTGTGCACGTATTTAGGCCAGCCGTGAGACCTGGACTTGAATAAATGCGACGAGATGTCGTGGTTGAGGTCACGGCTAAGTAATGTCCCAGCGCTACCACCGCACCAAGATAGCGCGCAATGAGGTCAAAGACGCTAACATTTGTGGAAGAGGCCGGGCGCTCGCGAGTCAACGACCTAAAGCCCCAAAATAAGCGTGACCCAGTTCTCTCCACGCACGGACTCCTCGGCAATTGATCGTATTCCAACAGCGCCAACATCACCAAGATAAACACGAAAGGTCACCACACATAAGCATCGCTCCATAACACAAATTATTATTGTGAGATTCATTGCAGACCTAAAGCTTTCAACAATGCTGGGACAAAAACACATCGAAATTAGAGCACGGAACGCTCTGACAATCAATAGGATTTCAACAACAAATGCGGGCGCTAGTAAACTCAATAGAGGTCACAAAGTCCTCAGAATGAAAAGATTTCCCAGTGTTCAACTAAAGTAGGATTTAAAATTGAGTCTACAACTAAAAACGAGCTTCCGCACAAAGAAAAAAAGATGTGATCAAAGGTAAAAGAATATCCTGCGATGCAATTAAGATATGTTGAAGGCCTCAAATCGAGAGCATTATAGCTGCTCTCACGAAAGGAAGGACATTTGATGCCTGCACCACCAGGCCACTGACCAAACTGCGCCGATGATGCACTAACAGGTCATTAATGAAAATCATTTAGATTAAAAACACATTTTCGGTGAACAGATCCATTTTTAAAAGAAAACAGTAGCGTCATTGTCAATTGAACCTAAAACTGTGACTCGTGACTCTCAAGAATAAATCGTATTTGACTCCTATACCCACAAGTAATGAGTGATCATGGCAATAGTTATGATTCCTGAAAGACATTAGTACCATAAATTCTACGAGATTGAACAAATTTGAATGCATCTGAATTAAAATGTAGCTAGTGGTCTGGAAAAAGATAATCGCTAAGAATGGAGTTAGTAGCGATGAAGGATGAAATTAGGAATAACAAGCGTTTCTGTGAGCACTCGTTCGGAGATGAGAGGCAGAGCCGGAACTCATGTCTGCAGCCTGCACATCGCTCCGCCAAATTGTTGCAGGGGCATTTTTGCACCAGTGCGCTCACTCCAACAGCAACCGCTAGCAGAGGACAGGCACCGCTGAACGTCCAAGAGCAATCAGCTCTCCACACCAGTCTGCAGCTCGAGATGATCAACAGTTTTCGTGGAAATAAAACCGCACGCTCGACCAGCAGCGACCACCCAGCGCGCTCCTGAAGCGGACTGCTCGCTTTCGTAAATGCGATCGTTTTCAGTAAGATCACTACGCAGAATGATCATCTTTGGCACATCCTCCGCTCGGTCTCTATTTCGCGTCACTCCATACATCATTAACTTCTCAATTGCAACAGCTTATCAGCCAGCGTCAGGCAAACACAGGTGTGATTATTTTTGGCACAACTACTGCTGATCCGCTCACATTAAATGTAGTTTTTATCAATACTATCAACAGCCAAAGGCAGATAGTCCGCTGTAACATCTGCAGGAGACCAGAGAAGTGAGAACAAACAATTTCTAGGTTTATATTAGTAATTATTTAGCCTACATTAACATACGTACAACTACCTCAAACACCGAATAGGTATTCAAGTGTGACCATACGACCGATTTAGCAAAATCGATAAAGAAAAACTATTTGCATTAAATTTACAGAAAAGTTTAGGCCCATTCGCGGCTACCAGAAAGAACGTCAGGTAAATCTGTGCACAAGTGCATTCTCAACGGCTCGAACGAAGTGTAGCTGACTCGACCTGCACAACCCACGACAGCTACGGGTAAAAAATGCGCAAGCATCTCGTAAGAGACACAAGAGAAAACAGACGGAAAGAAAAACAATACTTGAGAAAGGAGGCAGTTACGTGCTACGACATACGAGAGATACTCAAGTTCAAAAAAAATTTACAACAGCCTCTTATAATAAATGACGACACAACAAATATGGATGCCACTAAAAAGCGTCGATTTTCTAAATTTCCATATGAAAGAACAATACAAGCGCACTCACAGCGTTTAGTTCTAAATTCCTACACATCCTCAAGAAGCAATGAGAGCATGAAGAACTTGAATTGGTAAAGTTCAGTGAGGACGTGAAGTTACTACCATGCGCGTCAGGTCAATATCGTTCCTTCCCTCCCAGTGAGGGGCACGAGAGCAGAGGTGACTGACACCTCTCAACAAGTAAATGCTGTAAATTTTCCACAGCCAGCGAAAACCTAGCACTTAAATTATTCCTCGAATTACTCGAGTTGAAAATGTCACACGCGGTTGAAGCTCCTAAAATTCTTCAGAAATTTGAACCCGCACAATTTCCCATGGAAAACATGGAATGAATAAGAAAATACTTCAACGGAATGAAAACAAACAACTACAGTTGAGTTTGTGTTCGAAATTACTTCCTTTGCAAGAATTGATTCTCTCGAGACGCATCACTCAAGAGTAGCAACCTAAGATTTGGGTTAGGAACTCGATCAGTTCCGAGATCCAGGTCGAAGCAACGACCGCCGTCGTCTCACTCCAAAAATACAAGAACTTTCCACTGGGAAAGAATAACGTTTTTCGCCGGCGTCGCTTTCTGGAGTGAAATTAGAACACAGAAGGCAGGGGCGGAATCGATGTTCGATACACACATATATATATACTGCCTGTCTGGACTCGTCAACCTCGGAGTCGTGGAGTCTTTAGAGAACAGTTATCTAGGACACAGGAAATGTGATTTTAAAGCAGTATTCTCGGAGTTTCGTTACATGCATTTGGTGGAAAGTTCTCTTATCACTTGTATTTCAAAAATGAATAAAGTTAAATTGCAGTAGTAATTCAAAATGAATTTGTAGAACTTATCCACTTAGAGAGCTATGACACCGTACCGTAAAAAAAGAGCGTTCTCAAGAAATAGAAGAAGCATCTCAATACTAGCATCGAATTCGAGAATAACATAAGATTTTAAATTAGTTCAAGCCTCCTTGGCCACAGCAGAGGCGTTTCCAAGACAGGAAGGAGAAAGGCATCATTAGGTATAGAATTAAGAGAAAGGGGAATCTATGTACAAGATGTTTCCCCACACCCTGCACACAGAAACAGCCTAAGTGAAAAAAGTTTATGAAATGAGATAAAAGTTTAAGAAAAAGCGTTACAAAACAAAAATAAATTCTACTTCAACGAAAGGCCTACATAATCACCAGCTTGGGATCTCGCATCTTTCCCCTGGGAACGCCAATTCAAACAGATAAAACAGTTGCACCTCCCATTAGGAAATAAAATTACATGAGCATGTGCGGAACTATTCAAAAAGAGCAAAAATTTCATTCGAGAGGTTAAACGCTGCTAGACCATCCTGATACACTGCGTTAAGCACAAAAAGGTCAACTTAAAATAACTCGAACTACGGCCCGTTAGGTTGAGTTGCTACCTCAGCTAACGAGAACATACGGAATATATCATCTAGAGTTCAGGGTGCATCGGGACGATCCATGTCTTCGTGAGAACGTTGCTTTTTTTTCCAGTGAGGAGCTTGAAACTACGCGAGAACGCCTAAATGAACTGCACTGCATTTTTGTTTTCAGCTCCATCAGTCAAGCGGTTCGGTCGTCCAGATCATCCGTTATTTCGCTGCTAAGCTTTTGTCGAGGAGGGCGCTAAGCGATAGGTGACTAGAGTGCGACGCCACCGCTGGTAGCTTCTCACGACTTGAGGTAACTTGAACATCCAGAAGTTGCAGATAATCGGGGTCACCAACTAATAGCGCAAAGCACCATAAAAACGTGAAATACGCTTCCTTCTGACATGCTGTGGTCCGTCGTAAAATTCAAAAGAGACTGCAATTGAAGTCACGTCTCGCATGGAGTTATATTATAAGTTAGTTCAAGCCTCCCTAACCATAACAAAGATGTCATCAAGAGAAAAGAGAGAATGATGTCCCATTTAGTTTGGAACTACAGGAATAGGGAATCTATGCACGAAGTATGTCCCTACATGATGCGCATAGAAACAGCAAGGTGAAAAAATGTCGAGAAACAAGATAAAATTGGAAGAGAAAGAAATGTGTCCTAAAATATGACAACAGTGAACCTAAAAATGAGATTCCGTGGCAAAATTACAACACCCCTAGCTGTCTTAATGTTAAAAAAAAACAAGTATTCAGAAAAATAAAGCAGCAGTCAAGGTAAAAATTATTTGGCGGATAACTTTTTGAAACTGACAAAAAATTACTGATGATAAAGAACAGAGACTTCAGCATCATAACAGGCATAACCCTGATCTGGCCTCGACCTGCATTCTACTTGAAAACGTGAAATACGCTCGTTCGTGCATTGGCCACTCGCTTCTGTGCGGTCCGTCATAAAGTTCGAAGAAGGCTGCAATTAAATCGCCACAGCTGGACTCATTTGCCAGCTCGTTACAGAACTATTGCACAGCGGCTCACAGAACCCTTTCCTTGATCATGAACAGCTCTCGTTTAGGTGCACAGCTTAATAAAACCAAGTAAATTTTTAAATACAAATTTGTGGCATCGACCTTTTCTTTGCTAATACTACGGTAAAGCGGTATACTGCTTTATGACCACACATTGGTACCTACCTCGCTGAAAGGAAAACCATTAATGATTAGATTATTAGTTTAAGCCTTCCTATACGCCACAAAGGCGATCCAAAGAGAGGGAAGGAGAAGGCACCATTTAGTATGGAGTTAAGGGAACACGGAATCTTTGCAGAAAGGGCATAGAAACAGTAAGCTGAGAAAGAAGATTATGAAACAAGATCAAAGTTGAAGAAGAAAGGTGTAGGTTCTGAAAAACAGGACAGCAGTGAACCGAAAAAAGATGGTCCTCAACATTGCAAAAATATTTTATTACAACAAAAAGAAGGCCTTCTTACCACTCAGCTCGCACCCTCACATTTCCCCCATAGAGTGCTAATTCCTACAGATACAATAATTGTATCCCCCTGAGGGGAGACTATTACTGAACTTGATCACAAAACAATCTTGATCTAGTGACTGGATGGAACATTTGTTACTGGAAGGTATGGATGATGCCGCACGAAGACAATTCAGCTAAGCATTCGCGAATTCAATTGAATTGGCGTCACGGAGGATACTATGTACGGAGGACGAAAACACATCTCTGATTAGGAAGCTTCACCAGCGAGCGACTGGCGCTTTCTGTCATTGTAGCTCTGTGAACTATCTAGCCCGGGCGAGCTCGAGAAGTGAGGTTACCCACGAAAGACTGACGGGACACAGGTGCCGTAAATCAAAGAACTGTTCTTCTAACTGAAAAGTTATCTTCAAGCATATCTTCGACTGCATAGCGTAATTCCAATTAACAGGTAAGTCAATACACTTCCGTCATAGTCCAGCAACAAGACGAGCTGACCGTCCCACATATCTTCTTCTCAGAGGCAACCACACTAAAATATGAGCTTGTAAAAATTAACATTATTCGTGATGTCGACGTAAGAGACGTTGAAAATTAGGTCAACAATTGAGGTACAGTTGATACATAAATCGCAATATTTACGCTCACCGAGAAGCCATTCAGGTTGAAGAACATAACAAGCGTCAAGTTCAAGCACTCTCAAAACATGCAGAGATTAATACCGAGCCAAGTGGGGCGCTCACCGCCAGCCTACAGTTACGAGCAATAAACATGCTCTGAAAAGCAACACTTAGCAGGACTGCTGGAAGCTGCAAGTGCAGTGTTCATAACGTGTAAACGAGTAGGGATGCGGCTGCGCACGGCTGAGGCAGCACAGAGGAGCAGAAGCAGCAGGGGGCACAGGAAGCTGCGTAACGCGACCCACGCTCTGCAGCTACAGCCCCGCTCCGAGAAGGACGGCGAGCAGACGGGAGCGTCACCAGCGTAGCAAGAAAGCGGAAGTTTACAGCGCGTACCAGCCACATGAAGCGAGGGGAGCTCATGGCGAGTCACCTGATGCCATGCTGGTCCGGGACACCAGTCACATCTCTCTCTATTGAGCAGCAAGGGCCCAGCACACGCTTTAGATTCAAGTTGCTACGCGAATTTTAAGCTGTTACGCCCAGCGATGAGCGCTACCATTTGATGGGACGGGTTCCTCAAAGATCTAACGATTAGATTAGAAGTTAGTTCAAGGATCCCTAACCGCAAAATAAGCGTTCCAAAGAGAAGAAGGAATCATTTAGCTTAGACTTGAGAGAACGCGAAATCTATGCACAACGTGCATAGAAACAGAAAGAGGTTCATAAAACAAGATAAAAGTTGAAGAAATTGGTAGGTGCTAAAAAAAGGACAGCAGCAAACCGAAAAAAAGAAGGTCCCATAACTAAGCACACAACGTATTCTATTCCAACAAAATGAAAGCCTACCTAATCTTCATCTCGGGACCTCACGTATTCCTCCCGGGAGCGCTAGTTTCCACAGATACAATAATTGTCTCCCTTATCCCCCTGAGAGAGATTTTCTTATGTACAGTTTACTTCATTTGCATTGACTGTAATGGTGTGCATCAAAACCCTTTGTAGTGAAAAGAAGACAGCATGACGACATAAGCAGACGAAACAAACGGTAAAGCTGCTTAACGATCTAGGTGTCCTTCGACTACCGCTACAACGGATGAAGTACAACCGATCCTTGAGTTAAACATCTTACGGGAACCTGAACTTTTACACATGAAAATTAGTTCCAGTTTTTAAATATTATAACCACCACTCAAGATATAAAAAACTGTAATCAATTTTGATCCGCAAAAGATAGGTTCGCAAAAGGAGATGGAGGTTCGTCATGTCTTTACAGAACTACCGCCACCAGGTACCATAATTTCCGGAAGCAATGAGGCCAGGCAGCACGAGCGCTCATCACAGCTGCCACGTAGATAGGGCATCCTGTCCTAATGATCATTGACCAGTTAATTGGTGAATAATTTTCTTGAGTTTCTAGCGTTGATCTTCTCAGTAAGAGCACTTAATTAAGATTTCACCTTAGAAGCAACAATACACAATCCCAATCTGGAACATCATCTCCTTACCAGTGGAACCCAATGAGTTTTTGTACGAAGTATGGTGATATTCTGGTGCGAAAGTTCTACATAACAGAAAGTAGCAGTTCTACACACAGGATACTACAGTCTACTGTGGGGACGATAACAAATTCTAATCAAAACCTGGCATTTGCGGGTGTTAGCACGCACGACACGCTCGCTCACGCAGGTGCAAACAAACTGATGCTGCACGTCTAACAGAACATCCAACTTACCACTTGTGTACTTATCAAAGTACCTCAGCGTAAACACTTCAAGTACGCACAGTCTAATTTTTTTGCTGGAGAATGCATATTTTTCGCCGACTAAGCGATTTAATTACTTGGGCGGCGAAAAACATGCAAGCAGGTGGCGAAAAAGTTAGACTGGGAAGATCGGGCGAACCTCGAAAGTGATACTTCTCACCATAATAATATTTGCAGTGAACATGAGCAGGTTTTGCCATAAACAAGCATGTGGTTACTTTCACACATGAATTTACCTTCTTGACAGACTTGCGACAGGGCATGCAATTCAGCTTCTAATGTGATTCATTTCCCGATCGCTAGAAACATTCTGCTTATCTTTAAAACAATTGAGCTCTGAGCTGGTTTAGCATGAAAACTGGCACTATTTTCAGTATTGTAAAAAGTTGCATTTTTTATCAGCATATGTGATTAAAAATAATGTGAGAGGACGTGCATCTAAATTTGAATGCATCACCACAGTATAGGCAAATTCATCTCAGCATTGGGTCTTTCTTCCGGTGTTATGATTAGCTCGCTGCCACTGCCCAGCTGTGGCGCTACAACCGCACGTGTCGCCGGCATACATATATTAGCGTAGCCAGTAACTCTCTTGGTACAGCCAACAAATTTGGCCACAGTTTGAACACATTAGCCTGCTCGTTAAGGAACTATTACACAGTAACTCACAGAATCTATTTTTAGATCATGAACAGATCTCTTTCACACGCGCAGCTTTGAAGATTAGACTAGATACTAGTTTAAGCCTCCCTAACCACAACAAAGGAGTTCCACAGAGAGGAAGGCACCATTTAGTGTGGCGTTAGGGAACGCGGAATTTATGTACAAGATGCATAGAAACAGTAAAGTTGAAAGAAAAGTTCATGGAATAAGATAAAAATTAAAGGCGTAGTAGGGGCAACAATAAAAATGTTTTTTTAATTACGTTTAGGAACATTTTTTATCGTTTCGCTGCAGAAATGTATTGTGGCCCCTACTACTTCAATTTTTAGTAGCTTTAAAATAAAACTAACCAGCAATATATTTGTTCAATTTTTGCCTTTTACTTTTAGTCCTAATGTACTGAGCATCTTTAGTTGAACACTATGGCGTTTTAGTAAATGAATTAAAAAAATAACCATACCCTGCACAACGAGGACAGCGTTTGCAGCGCTCACGCAGCAGCAACATTCCAGGTACGTAGGGCTCCATCCACTCATTAACCTGTCGCAATCATCGCCCATCACCATTGCTTTTGAATAGTAAAGAAGTGAGAGAGGTAATCCGTAACGACAACGAGAATACGAGCTTGCTAGAAGTGAAACTTGAAGTCACTAGCGCATGTGTGCTTTCGTGGTGATGAAGCTTTATACATGCATGAAGTTTGAGTAGACAATGTCTCTAGTTTACAGTGCCCTATAACTTAATGTACACCGACTGAAACTTGCGTCAACTCTGTAAACTGCGCTATACCATGAGGGAAGTGGGTACACCTTCGTCGCCCCGTGAATGCTTTTCAGTGAGAGGCTACACTTGTGAGCACAAAACCCATCACATTACTCACTAATTCTATTGCGACGATTAGTTAACGACCCAACAGCAGCCTGGATGAAAATACTAAAAGCATAATGAATTTCGAGAGAAGCATGGTATCAGGACAGATCAGGAAACCTTGACAACGAATAGACAACTGAGGATTAGTTCATGAAACATTTTGACCAGTTTCGATGCATTGTAAGTTTCCCCAAATATCTCCTAAATCAAATGCGCTGGAGAGAAAATAGAATCTAAAAACGTAAACGTAGTAACAGTTACGAAAAACACAAAATTGAGATACGAATATGCAGAATCTGTGCCATTGTTCCCACACAATACGATTATTTCAAAGCAAGGCCTCGGATGAAACAGCAGATGCACAAGGCCTCGCTGAATATTGAAAGAGACGAAGGACATGGAAGCTGCTCTGGGCGAAGAGCCGCAACGTAGCTCAGCTCGCCGCTGGATAACAGCGTTGGAATACCAGAGAGACACACACGGTCGGAGGAGGGGTAGGAAACCAAGAGGGGGGACTAGAATGAGGATGATTTTAGGGGGCGAGGAGAGCTCTATTTAAGAGTCAACGACCCTGTCTGTGTCACTGACCGCACCACACACACACACGCGCCCACCTCCCCTCTCCCAGCGCCTCCGTCTCGCAACATGTCCTGCTACACCTGCTGCACGCAACACACGTGTTCAGTGCAAAATTTCAAACTGTATTTCGCCATCAATACATAAATGTGGAAACTACTACCCGCACTTCAAAATTGCCCAAATTAAGGCATATTTTCCGACAACTTTTATGGGCTACCTAAAATGACACAGTGCAACAGACCTAGTGTGTTATTAGTAAGTGAAGCACACAAAGCCCACCGGGACAAGTATGTACACCATAACATCGTGAAGGCTTACGTAAAACCTAAAACGATCACTCGCTTTCAAAATTTGTGTTGCACGACAGCATAAAACCAAGCGAAAAGATTGAATTGAATGGTTGTGTGCTTGGCATGACTTCCATGGCTGGTGTAGGCGGAAAACAGCCGCAACATTTACCGAAAATGATCAATAATCGAACAGTAACGATGCCTGTGGGAGTGACTGGGACCCAACCGTGCAACTCAAGGGCTAGTCGTGCAAGTACAGGTCGATGAAGATTAGATTATTAAATTATTAGTTAAAGCCTCCCTATCCTCAACAAATGAGATCCAAAGAGAGGAAGAAAGAAGCCACCATTTGGTATGGAGTTAAGGGAACGTGGAATCTATGCAGAAAGGGCATAGAAACAGTAAGATGAGAAAGAAGTTCATGAAACAAGAAAAAGTTGAAGAAGAAAATAGTAGGAGCTGAGAAACAGGACAGCAGTGAACCGAAAAAAGATGGTCCGTAACAGAACAAAAACCTATTTTATTTCAACAAAAAGGAAGCCTACCTAACCCTTAGCTCAGGCCCTCACATAGTCCCCCTGGGAGCGCTAATTCCCATAGATACAACAGTTGTATCCCCCTGAGGGGACAGGTCGATGAATCCCACTGCCAAAGTACATCCAATGAAATTGCTTTCTATAAAATATAATTTCTCACACAGACAGGTTCAATGAGGATTACCTACAACAACAGGGGTTACTTTGGTGTGCGATCTCAGCGTTATAAAAATTCGTTGTTACGCGGCCTCGTGGATACTGCACCACGTATACTGCAATACTAAATTAAAAAGGCTGTTCGAGAGCCTCCATATTTTCTTGTGAAGAAATAAACCGATTGTGAGCAGAATGTCAACTATAAAGTTGACAACAGTTACTTTCTCAGAAGATATTTAGTGGAAAAAGAAGTAAACGTCGCACCTCAGCATTGTTGAGAAGACACACAAGATGTCCAAAGAAAAATTACAAAGGAGAATTATTCAGACCTACACTCCGTTGTACAAACAGAAGATTCCATCCAACATATTCTTCTATTCGTTCATGAGACGCATTTCACTGATTCAAGTAACCAAGTGTTTTGATCCACAATTAAATTGTGCTGATCCATTACCAAGAGTTCATGCTCAAGGATGCGCAAAGAACGAACACGGATGGAGCTTAAAATCAAATACAGAAAAAATGAGAAGTAAATGCGAAGACATTCCAATCGTGACTTGACAATTTCTGTTGGATGAAAATAAGAAAAACAGTGATGACCACTTTCTTACTTTTTAACAGATAGCTGATCAATATTAAATTAACATCCATGTATTGCACCCTTTTATTCCTCAGGTAAACGATAATAATAAAACAGTATTAACGCTTTTACACGGCAGTGACGTTCATACGAACGAGTTATTCCTCAAGTTTGAAAGGCAAATGAGCTCCGCAAACAGGACCCACAGTAGCAGCGCTTCGTGAAATTAGAGTTATTAAATTTAATTTCACAGCTACCATAGAAAAAAATTCAATATTATCGAAGGTGGCTCGCAGTCTAACCCGCGTAAACGAAAGATGAGACCAATCACCACCGCGCATCGGTATTAAAACATCGAAGTAAATTGACCACACAGCAACCCAAGCGCTTTCGAGACTAGGCGTCGGTACAGGAATAGTGATGTGCATCACTTCGTGCCATCCAGCTGCGTGGTTCTTCGAATATTTGCGCTGTTGTAGGGTGCAACTGGCAGCCAAAAATCGCCTGTTCACCTGACGACGCTACGTGCGATTTTTCTTACCGAAATTTGTTCAGTCATGACTTCTCCACATAAAAGTTGAGAGCGTAGCGTCGCTAAATCAACACAAGGATTTTTGCTGTTACCTGTACCGCAACGATGAAGTAAAGAGTTCAAAAATGAGGCCACAGGTCACTCAGATGAGCACAACATGAGATAACGATAAATTATGGCACCAGTAAAACTGAGAAAGTTAAAAACCGGGTTTAACGTGACATCGTTTTGGGTATCCCGTGTGGGACACCCAAATAATCAACTTTCTCGACAGCTCACAGACCTTATCACTTAAAATATAAAGAACGCAGAAAAAAAGTCACAACATGAAACACACAAAAAAGCATAGATAACATCAAAGCTCTTTAGAATTTAAAAGTTGGAATAAAAATTGCCATATTCAGATACACGTCACTCAAAAAATTCCAAAACCTGAGTAAAACATAAAACTGGCCGAAATTAAATGGATATTGCAATTTGAAATCATCAGACACTACGTTTAAGAAAATTCAAACACAACGAAGAACATACAGAATAAAACCTAACACTTGTAAGTTCAAGGAAATAATATGATCCGTGACTTACCTTCCAGTGAGGGGAGCCCCTGTCACGCGCATCACACTCCGTCCCTGCAAAACACGCTTTACAGATGAGCTTGCTAATTAGAATATGTTGTACACTTCAACGTGCTAAACTCAGCTAAAGGAAACAAGTCAAGACGCTAATTAAAACACGTCTTTAATTTCAATCCGTTTTACATGTCAACAAGCTAATCAAAACGTCTTACATTACTAAACGCTAATGGAGACAAGTTCTACATTTCAACACGATAATCGAGACACCTGTAACTTTTCAATGTGCTTAGGCGCAACTCCCTACATCTCGACACACATTAGATACAAAAAAAAACCTTAGAAACAAATTGCTGAGCTAGTGAACACCTATTAAAGAGGTCTTTCTTTTTCAGTAAAATAACACGTTCAACGCAAGCATTCAAGCCCTTGAACTTCACTCAAGTCGAAGTACATTTTCGCAGAGAAAAATGAGCTCTTCCCCTAGAATCTACAGCTCGATTGACAATGACTAATTTTTGGAGCTAAAGCAGGAGTTTTATCTGACCGCAAGTCTACAAAAACTGCTTTATGACCGCAGTCCTATGGCGCTCAGGTAACAGACTGACTCAGTAAAATGATACTCGGAAACTTTCAATAGAAGCAGAGCTCGCTGTAGCAATACAGACCTCATTGCTTGTCTGTGTAACAAATACTAAAGCACTACTACAATGAGAAACGAGTTCCAGAAGCAAATCTCACTCAGATGAAACGCAGACACACGATACAAAATGCAGAAAGCTCTCTACGTTGAAAACAAAGTATGTGCTGGGCTGCGAATCACGCCGGTCGTCTAGCGATAGACTGATTGTGAACGACAAATGACGGGCCCGTTCCCATAAGTCCCAATGGACACTACCAACTCTGTAATATGAGACGAGGAAGTCTGTAACAAATGACTAAGTAACATTTCACCTTAACTTTTGGCTTTTTTCAGTGAAAAGATGCGCTTAAATAAAGACTACTATAACATTATTTGAAATAAAACAAGATATATGATACGAGGAGTTTGTCACACAAATTTCATACCCAGGGTTCTCCCTTTCCCGTTTCAAACACATGTCAAGAAGGGCAAGGTGACTAGAAAGCCTTCTTCTCCCTGTACTAGCCCAGCGTTAACATGTACCCTCTTCTAGGATGACATACCACTTCTGAATATCACAAAAGATTTATATCGCAGAAGCGGCAACATACTCCTAAGAACAGCAATGAGAACACAGAACGCATGTACTCATGACCATTTCCTTCATTCATACCGCCGTTCACTACACGACACGGCACTCACCGTGGAAGAGTACAGTTCTCTTATGCTACAAGTGTTACTCGCAAAATGTATTCTTTGACCCTCTCACCCCCTACAAAACAGAGCATCATAAAAGTACGAGCGTTACGATCGTCCAACCTAACCTTTACCATACATAAGTTCAGCTGAAAAAAAGTAGCATAAAAATGTGTACGGAGATTACAATAGCCATCTGTGGTTTTCAAGGATGAAAATCGTACAGTGTTGCAGAAAAGGCATCACATTTATCCTGAATCTGTAACTTTATAGAATTACCGCATCGTTTCGGCCTGAAAAGCCAGCATCGTCTGTGCCCAAGATTAAGAACGTTATTGCAGGATAAAATGAATTAAAATTTGGCCTCTCAAAAAAGCTCCCTTGGCGCGGTCTGACTAGTTCACTTGCAAATATCGAGAGGCGAGAGGCACACCTGTACACAGACCACCTGAACTGCTCTTGTGTGCAGTGAGATCTGTAGTATATATAGAGAGATCTACAGTATACACAGGTCAGGGAAGCGTATCATATCCCTTTCTCGGCAACAGAGATCACCCTCAATTTCAGAGCGCGCGCTTAAATTTGGCACTACAAAAAAAAAGCGTATCAAAGAGAGGAAGGAGGAAGGCACCATTTAGTATAAAGATTTGGGAATACGGAATCTATGCAGAAGGAGCATGGAAACAGTAAGTTGAGAAAGAAGTTCATGAAACAAGATAAAAGTTGAAGGGTTGAAGGAGAAAGTAGTAGGTGCTGAAAAAAAAGGACAGCAGGAACCGAGAAAAGGTGGTCCTCAACGTAACAAAAAAACTATTTAATTTCAACAAAAGAAGGCCTACCTAACTCTCAGCTTGGGCCCTCGCACATTTTCCCCTGGAAGCGCTAATTCCCATAGATACAATAGCTGTATACCCCTGAGGGAAACCATTCGAAACCTGCCTAATGCTTGAAAATGGATAAATGAAATAAATGATCTACGTCGAATCCAAAAAGTAATAAGCGCTGAAAAAGGGACAGCAGTGAACCAAAAAACGCAGTTCTTAGCAAAAATAAAAAACCTACTTTATGCTGACGAAGAATGGCCTTCCTAGCTTTCAGTTCGGTACTTCACATATTCCCTCTGAAAGCACTAAGTCCCAAGGATACAATGGTTGTATCCCTTTGACATAAACATTTGAAATCATTCAATAGCAAGTAGCGAACATAATAGTTCTTAGTAACAGCAAATCAAGCTCGGATAAATTAAAAAAATAACATTATAAAGCTAATTTACCGTTCTAAAATGTAATTTTCTCGGTGACGATCGGTTGACTTCAACACCAGCTTCGAACTGCGCGCCGTGACGGCTCTCGCAGCTGAGCCTCCCCTGATACGGGAGAGCACACCGTTGTGCTTGTCTTGCAGCCCGGTACTTGCCCGCTCCTCAAAACACAGGGGGAACTTTTCAAGAGAGCCACATGCGAAATGCTAAATCATTTCAGCGTCCTGGAGGCACATGGATCCAAGCTTCCAGTCTCTCTCATAAAGGCAGCTCAAATAACTGTGGAACACGCAGAAAGAAATATAACCACGAAGTGAACTGGAGACTCGTAACCGGCAGTTTCTTGTTGCCAGCCACACAATATCATTAACTATCACCGCGCTCACGTACCATGCAAAACAGGCACAGAATCAAGAAAAGAGAAAAATCTGATCGGGTGAAGCTAACGGAATTCAGCGCTCTGGCAATTCATTTGTTCATCTGATTTAAGGGTACTCATAATGCAATAACTGCAGAGAAAAAGTTCACTCCTCTCTGTACACATGCTTATGATCATCACACAGAAGTGAAAAATTTCCTTGCTTCTACTTACTTCTTCCTGGTCACGGACAAAACATCACATTGGCCAGCCCTCGTTCTCGTGAGAATACAAACCACGGCTTCACTCTCCATGCGAACACCCAAACAAAGCTACTAGCGACTTATTTTTCACGTAAAAATTTCAACATCAACTATGCTTCCAACAACGACGGGTTCAAATACACTCCTCTTGTATGTTATCGTCCCTGCAGCAGCTGTGGACGCCCGACGCTGCCTGAACAATCCAATTCCTCCAAGCACGGGAGTGAGAGCGTCAGCAAGACGATCTCCTCTCGAGCGTCGCAGTATTGCACGAAGATGTTTCAGCCTAAGCCAACGCCTAATTCACTGGTCATCCTAAATTTGGTAGAGTTCACCAACTGAGCTCATGGTCGGCCGCTAGGCCAGTGTCTCACACAAATAAAGCATGAAATTCAGCATTTTTTGCTTGATTACAACGAGTAAATTCTTTTCCTGCTTGCTGGTCTAGATCCACATGCGCACTAATAAACGCAGCCACATAACGTTCATGAGCCCACCTCTCCATTTCAGTAGCTTTATTCTTGTGTTCCTCCTCGAGCCACAAGCACTACGTCAAGCAACAGCGCAGTAAACAGCAAGAAATTAATTTTATACTCATTCCCAGGTGAACAACATTAACTCTAGAACGAGCCATAACTCTAAATTAAGAACAGACATTTTATGGAACATGCTGAAAAAAATCAGGCGCCTAAAACCTACCACTGCCGGAGCCAGCCTCTTCAGGGCCTTCTGCTTGAGGATAATTGCTACGGTTTCCACAATGCATCGCAGGGCGCACGCCTTTCGGCCTCCTCTCGTAGAGGCAAGTCGGAAGATCTTACGATATAAGAGGTGATCCACAGAGATAAGTGTCACCAGCAAGTCTCCTACAGCCGAGAGGTACGACAGATATGCCTTTTGGGGCAGGACGAGCAGAAAATCTGCGTTCAAACATTATTTATAGCATGCATGCTTTACATGAGTCTTAGAATAAAATCGATTGAGAAACTCTTGAAACGATATTTTTTCGACAACTTTGAAATTTGTCTGTTGAGAAACATTTTAATTTTGGGAATTTTCAACTGATTTGTGTTTTTGGGTTTTACATTTTTTTAGGATATTGTAGTACTTGCGTATCCAACAGCACGAGCGTGTCGCTTAACATGTGTGCCCGATCGCTTAACATGTGTGCCTGGTGGCTTGGTTTCACACGTGCTGGAGTTGTGTGCTACATTTTGTGTTGGTGTTGTGCTTGGAAAGAATTTTGTGTGTAAGCCTTTCTTGAACAAGAGAGACGTTGACCACACTCGACGGAGAAATTTATGGCCACACCAAGAGGTCCTGTAGGGAGACGTGGGAAACATGAGCTTGTTATGATTAGCCAAGACTTTTTGGAGAGGCCTGAGTGAAAGCGTCCCGACGACCAGCCACAAGGGTGACAAGGATTTATTGTGCACCACTCAAACTTGAGGGTTGGGGACGAGCGACACTCGGAGCGACAAGATTGTTGACACAGATGGATACCAAACACCCAGGCATTAGAAAAACATAGGGAAAAGAATTAGAGCAGAATTTCATGGAAAAAGATCGCCAGTGTTC
>JACJUY010000311.1:249991-260197 GCA_014220935.1 Platorchestia sp. MABIK
CTGTCACGAAAAAGATATCTCAAAGTCTGCCCGAAGCGTGTTGCAGCCTGGGGGAGAACACTACACCTATCTAACCGCTACAAAAAAAGCGTATCGAAGAGAGGAAGGAGGAAGGCACCATTTAGCATGGAGATAAGAGAATGAGAAATCTGTGCAGAAGGGACATAGAAACAGTAAGTTGAGAACGAAGTTCATGAAATAAGATAAAAGTTGAAGAAGAAAGACAGAGATGCTGAAAAACAGGACAGTAGTGAACCGAAAAAAAGGTGGGTTTTAACATAACAAAATATATTTTATTTCAACAAAAAGACGGCCTACCTAACTCTCAGCTCGGGCCCTCACATTTTCCCCCTCAGAGCGCTAATTCCCATAGATACAATAGTGGTATCCTCCTGAGGGGGTATAGGCATACGATGCATGGGAAATGACATTCATGTATTGGAATCAACAGACACGTAATACGAACCTACGTTCTCAAAACCACGAGCTACTAGAACATGAGACCAAATAAAAGTGGCTACATTACGCTGTAATCAGGCCCACTCACTTTAGGGAGGTTTCGCTTCGTTTTTTAATATATTTGCAAATATGCAACAGTATTTTTTTGCAGAATTTCAACGTAGATATAAAGTTATAGCCAGCAGACCAAGTGAAGAAAAAGCAGAAGCAAAAAAAAAAGATTCCACTGTTCGTTAGTTTAAGGCTCCCTAACCACAACAAATGCGTTTCCAAGAGTAAGAGCAAGACACTACTTAGTTCAAAATGATGGAAATCTAAGCACAATGTGTCTCTTCACCTCGCGCACAGAAACAGGAAGATTGAAAGATGTTACGAAACAAGATAAAAGTTGAAGAAGAAAATGAAAGGTACTGAAAAAAGAACAGCACTGAACCGAAAAAGATGGTCCATAACAAAATAAAAACCTATCAAAATAAAGCTTATGTTTTTTTCAGCTCAAAACCTCAAATCTTCACTGTGGGAGCACTCATTCCTATGATTTCAATTGCTGCGGCCCCTTGAGGGATCCAAAGAAAGTATCAAATTTGAGGAAGGGATCATACAATGCGTTGTGATTTTACGAAGTCCATGCTTCGCTCCTCCTGACTAGTTTAATGAATTAGAGCTTTGAACATGAGTGTCCGGAAGTATCCGTAAATTGATTGGGTATCGCATTCACAAAAACAAGCACTTCATTTGCAAGCACGGCTCTGCAATTCACGGACGCACAGAGCCAAGTCTTCCAATACGCCTAGGGCACCTTAACTTGCTTCATAAAGACGTCTACAATTTGAAAGCGATAGGTTAGTGGCGAGGAGATTCCTTAACGATACATTGGAGACTGGAAGTTTCCACGACGCTTTTTTGAAGGTGCACTCCTCAAATTTATCGTGAAGAAATGATGCCAAAACGCCCCAACTAACACATCGCAGTTCAATGTAACTTAAATTCACAACAGCCAGAACTGCAACGCATCAGAGGCAGGTGCAGGGGCAGCTACTAAAAGTACTTCGACATAGGATACAACAGTCACACGCTTAATCGCCATTACTGCTAACAATGCCAATTTAACGAGTGTGAACAGTTGGTAATAGGTATTGCACTTGGCAAGGTAACAACTTAAATTGAGGAAAACAGAAATGATTTGATATCTATATTCCAGATCAACGCAGGCCCCAACCTCACACTTTTATAATCGAACAATACGAAATTTGATTTGACTTAGAGTCAGTGCTAAGTTTAGCATACATTACCATGATCAGTATATCTACACTGGTTCACTCCATCAAGGGTAGAAACCAGAAAACATCGAAAAATACCCAGCTGAGTTCGGTGCAGTAAAAGGAGAGAACACGCTTTTCAGCAACTAGAAAAAAAAGACGTCCCCAACTTTACAGATAGCTGGTATCAGATAGAAGCCGAAGTATAGTAGTAACTATATGGACTATTTATAAAGTATGAGCACGAACAAAGCTCCAAAAATTACTTCGTACCCTATTGGACGACACTGCTACGAACATCATCTGGTCCTTCTATGCTCGACACCGGCGCCACTCGAACCAGTTTCCTGTTTTCGCTTCACCCCGCTATACTCCAAATCAGCGGCTTCTCGAGGAGTTGTTTCTTCTGTAACTCCTGCATCCGAAAAGAGTGCGTCTCCACTCTCCACAACGCCCAACAATGACCTCGCTAGAAACGATTCTATGTAGGCAATTCTAAGCTCTTCAAAAATGACTCACCGCCTCTCGCATCCCGATAACTTATTACGCAGTCATCACAACTCCCATGTCAGCAGCAAGGCATTTATGAATGTGCACATCCCTCAATAGCTGTAAAATGCCAAATCTAATTTTTAACTCTTAATTCCACAGCAGGAAACCGATTGGCGTAAAATTGACGTTTCGTTTGAACGCTCAAAGTATCACTCCTTAGTTCACTCAGCCTTTCCTGATACGACGGGATTCTTCAATAATATTGGTGAATAATAATTCAATCATTTTATCGAATAAAAGAAAATAGATCTTGAATTTGACCATGCTCCGGCGATCTTTGCACAATACTAAAACACTCATCCAGATGATTAATGTAGCCAGAGCAGATGAGTAAACAAAGACAAGCGCCACTTCCATTTGCTTTGGTGTTCGCCAAGTAGCATGGGGAACGACTGCAAGCAAGAACTTTCGCGAGAAGCTACATCCCACACAAGTCACTCCACGCCAACAATGTCCCCTTAGATCTATCGCGCACAATGCCAACTGTTGAGCATCTCTTCTGAAACACGAGTAACAACGGGTAAATGAGCAACAATAAAAAGGTAACATGAAGTCTATTTTGCGAGTTAGCACAACACCAAGAGCAACGCAGCACCCACATCAGGTCAGTGCCCCGTAGTAGTGAGGGCGATCCTCCCCTCGCCTGACACGCGCTGGCTGCAAGGTGATTCGCACTCCCTCTCCGCCCCTCTTGTCCTGCTCTGCCGGTCCTCTCGTGCCTTCCAACATCGTCAATACTCGCATTCAAAATTATAATACTCAAACAGCACTGCAAGCCAATCTGGCATACACACTTTATCAGTTCCGTTTTTTCAATTTGACCTCCCGCGTAGCGGAAAAAGGAACACGCTTTCTTCAACTTTTACGTCGTCTTGAACTGGAGCAAAGAATTGAGTTTCAGCCACCGTCACGACTGACAAGTAAGCAAGACAGACATGGCAGTGAGCGGCTACTTATCGATTGCGATAATTACACTCAATTTCCAATTCCGGACACCGCTGAGATAACACCCCTCTGTGGCTTACCTTGAGATGTTCCTTACGTACCGAGGATAGCGAGCAAAATATCAAATCCTCGATATCAAGGAATTGAATAGTTCCGAGCACGGGTTTAAACGTTAAATTCGCAATTACTCACAAAACTTACATAAATCTAGGGAATAATAAATAAAACACAAGTCCTGGCGTCAGCAAGCAATTCACAGTGGGGCAGCTCTCGATGCTCAGCTTAGGTCGTGGACAAAGAGACTTCCGTGCAGTTACGTGCACAAGTTTCCAAGAAGTAACGACTACTTGTCCGCCCATCTATTGGTACGGTTAATACGGCAGCTTAAACTGAAATATCTTTTAAAACTTGACCGAATTTTCAAATTGAACCAGCAATCACCACTCCGCGCACACGGAGATCGTGCAAGGCCAGGCTCACAAATGGCAACACAAAACCAGCTCTCAACGCGGACCTGGTGACACGGGTCGCACATCGGAGTTCACTTGGAGCAGCGTCCTCCCTTTCTTCATTCTGCCCCAAGCATTTCAATAATAGTGCTCTCTCCCTCTCACACCTTTCATAAGAACATCTAGCCTTCCTCAATTCAAGTTTAGTGAATAGTAATTAGCAGTTGCATACAGGTCAGCTTTACGGAACTATCAGATTAGATTTTAAGTTATTTTAAGCCTCTCTAACCCCAACGGTGATCCATAGAGAGGAAAGATAAATGCACTATTTAGTGAGAAGTTGAGGCTAAGGGGAATCTATGTACAAGGTGTTTTCCTACACTAGATTCCCTGTGCATAAAGATTGTGAATGAAGAAGGAAGTTCATGAAATGAGATTAAAATTGAAGAAGAAAACAACGAGTACTGAAAAACAGGAAAGCAATGAATCCCAAAAGATTGTCCATACACAAAACCAAAACCTTTTCTATTTCAACAAAAATAAGGCCTACCTAACCCTGAGCTTGTGACTTCACTTTGTCCTTCTGTACAGTATACACACTAATTTCCACTGATACCATAGTTGTATTCCCTTGAGGGGTTTGCAGAACAATCAGGATGGTAGATGTAGAACAGACTGAGTACAGCATTTTGAAACTTGGAAAAAGCTGAAGCAACTTCACTACATATGGAGCACTGGACAAAATGTGACAGGTGCTGCAATGCCTGAATTGAACAGATGTTGGCAACATATTGCACAGAGCTACAATTTCCACATACCTCAAAAACAGATCTTTTCAAAAAAAAAAGAGCAGTAACTTAAATCAGATTAAAACTGAATAACATGAACATGCAACCGAGTTTCCTTTTACACTCATACACAACTTTCCATGAGTAACATTTCATTTATTATGTTTAATCCCAAAAATTTCAGCCAACATTTAGAATTCAAATAGAAAAAACCTGAATATGGAAATTCCAGTTCAAAACAACCTACCTTTCAAAAACAAATCATAAAATCAGGTTTCTTCATTTAATTAAATTCATAGCAACTTATCAGGAATTAAGTTTTAGACAAGAGACAGAATAGCAAGTAATGCTGGCAGAGATAAGCTCAAGTTTTTTGAGCTTTTAGGCCTTACTGATAGTCTAAAGTGAAATTTTTCACAACCAGACACACAATACCCAGACTCACATGACAACCAAACACACAATAGTAAGATTATCACAAGAAATGGACCCATGAGAACTGAACTAGCAAACCAGAAAATACATTGCAACTAGATGAATGCTAAGTACTCGTAAAGCTTATTGCTAAATTGCTATATAAGTTGCCTTTTAAACTTATGTAATGAACTACAAAATTTTAACACCTTCATTATTCAATATTTTGTAACTTTTTCAGGTTGTAACACATAATTTGCATTTTGCCAAAGAGAATTAATCGTAAACGTGTAATCACTGTGCAAATATTTGCTCACCTTAAAACAGTAATAACACATCTCAGCAAACAGCATCTGTGTGCTCCACATTAATGCAGAAGACCAACAACTGCACCAGGTCTCATTGCCAAAAGTTCCAAGTTTTAGTTTTATGTTAAAATTCAAAGAGAATATTGATGAAGATCACTACACAGATATGAAATGGTATAAATAAATGCAAATGCACTGCTGAGATACATTAGAGTTAGTGTTGCTGATAATTCAAGGGTTGTTGCAGAAACAAATACGTATTCTCCATGCCACTCAAGTTTACGCTTTCTTTTGCTGCAGTACAAGCCTAGTACACACAATGTATTCTAATCCTTACCTGGTGCTTGATTTCAGATAAAAAATATTTAGGAAAGCAAGAGAAATATCTTGAACATGCACTTAAATTATGAAAAGTCTATAAGAGTAATTATTTCCTTAACAAATGTTTCAAAATATTTTTTTTACACCTCATAACAAAAATTACTAAGCAGAATAAAAAGTAATAGAACATTGTTAATCAATGTCTAGTTTGCATCTGTAACTACAATAGTCAAGTGAAAAATTAAGCTTTATTTCTTTTTTTGAGAAGGCTAAATTAGAATAGATACAGATCAGAGTTCACTTGGAGCAGCATCCTCCCTTACTTCATTCTGCCCCAAGCATTTCAATGACAGTGCTCTCTCTCACATCTTGCAGAAGAACATCTAGCCTTCCTCAATTCAAGTTTAGTTAATAGTAATTAGCAGTTGCATTCGGGTCAGCTTTACGGAACTATTTATATTACGGAACTATATACAGTATATGTATTAGTCTAAGCCTTCTTACTCATAACAAAGGTGTGCCAAAAATGGAATGGAAGAAACACCATATAGAATGAAGTTGGGGGAAACTATGCACAAGGTTTGTTCCTACAAAAACCCCATCCACACAGAAACAGCAAATTGAAAAAATCTATGAAATAAGATAGAAGTTGAAGAAGTATATCAGAAGTGCTGAAAAACAAAAGGACAGTAAAAAAAAAAAATGTAAATAAACATAAGGAAAGCCTGCCAAACTCTCAGCTCAGGGCCTCACATTTCACCCTGGGAGTGGTAATTAGGATGAACACAATAGTTGTATTCATCTGAAAGGAATTATGACTAGAAAGCCTCAATTTAACAACTAGGCAAATTTCAGCCCAGAGCTATACAGGCATCTGAGAAACCATTGGATATAATCTAAAATGAGCATTTCAGCAGGGAAGAATATAAACTACTTTATTATGGCCAGGCACAATATGAAATTTAAATACATTTTAAGTTTAAATTGAACAATTTTAAGACTGCCAAAATTGAAGAACTACTCCATCACTTTTGTCCATCAATCCTTCAATTATACTTCACATTTTAATGGCAATATCAACAATTACAGCTTCAGAGTATCCCAGGTGTTGCAATACATCAGTTTCTCACTGTCACTCTCTAATTAGCTATGGATATAAAATCAACCAAATTTTCTAATTTTAGGAAATACAAATACTAGTGAACCATCTGAAATCCAATGGGAAATATAATGAAAAAGAATCACAAGTTTATCAAAGAAAGTGAACCTATTTCTCATCACAATTCATTAGAGAAGAAGAGTAAATCAATTTTAATTCTATTTTTAGTTTCATTGTATCAATTCAAGACTCTCTAGATACAACAGAAGCAATTTCAAGAAGGCAAAGAGGAGAAACCATGTAATAAGGACAATACAGAAGGGAATCTACACAGGTGTGTAGAATACCCTAAGCATAGAAATAGCAAATTAAGAAGAAAGAAAAAGAAATGACAAATTCAAGATTATAAAGAAGCCATGAAGACTGAAAGAATCCAAGTGAGCATGAAAGACTAAGTCCTCTGGGCTTACTTATAGCTATGGTAACCTAACAACATCTCCCTGTTGGGGGTGCTAGTTTCCATAGCAAAGGATAAACATATCTAACTAATCTAAACCTACTGCTCATTCTATGGCCTTTGAGTGGTATCATTTGTAGTTAATTTCCTCTTATTAGTTAGTAAGAGATTAGAAAATAGTATGGAGGGACACTATCCATGCAAATGTATCTGGTCATAGAAATAAATTCAAGGCTGAATGATAATTTTGAAGCTTTAAATAAAATCAATCTTCATATTCTACCTTACTGCTTTTCTGGTTTGTAAAATTTCAAAATATGATGATTTATTTGAGGAAAATTTTCATGTACAACTTTTTTGGTTGAAACTAATCTGACTAATCTAACAAAACTAATTTGACATATTATAGAAGGATTCTACTATCAGATTAATTTCTACTCTGCTTTTACTTATTTCTTTTAATATTGAAAAAAAAAATCTCAAGAATAAGATTGTACAACCTCTAATAAATTTGTAGAAGCTACTGAATTTATATGAAACAGACCTTTGTGGTTCAGCTCCTAGGTAGGGTGATCATTTACAGGTAGTTCCAAACTTTTCGGCCAACTATGACTAAAAATCAATAGCTTATTTATACTTTGATAATGCATGTGAAATCAATGGCCTAGCCTAGTAATAGTAAGAAATGCAAAGGAGCTGCCAATTTAATAAACTAAAATAAAGGTTAAAATAAAAATAAAAATGGGATAATGATGGCAAAATTACTAACTGAAGAAAAGGATGAATTTTGATACAAACTTATATAAAGGTACAGGTTACATACAAGCAATAATACACATACAGACCAAATTTATGTTTGAACAGTTTTACGGCCTGTTGATCAATCAAATGCAGTCATAAATAAGCAACTACCTGCACTTAACCTATTTGTAGAGTTGGTAAAATTTCTATTTTCACTGAAAACTACAGGCCTAATGAATTACCCTACCTAATCTTAATATTTATTTACTTTCCTAGTTATTTTTTTGATGGCAAGAAATAACATTGATTTTTATGCAAAATTGCATAATTTGAATAGTGGGAATAAGATATCCTGATGATATCCCTTTATAGAGAAAGGAATCATATAACTGCTTCATAATTCCAAGTCAAAACAGGAATTTTGAACAACATAAAGGAGTCCACAATTTCATCAAAATTTATATCAGAATGATAATACAAGGCAAAATAATAATAGTACCTTAGAAATGATTGAAATGTGATTATTTGACAGATTAGACAAAGTGTCAGCTGAAGAGGGTCATCAGAGCAATATTGGTGAAAATTATCAATTTTTTATTCTTTACTGAAAAAAGGATCTTAAGTGGTGGGCTATTGTGTCCTAAAGTTTCATGGGGCTATGGGCACTAGAACCCTCTTAGAGGGTTCCAAAGGGTTAAAAATCATAAATTTCAACCCCTATGTCAAAAGAAAACAAAAAGGAAAAATCCAGAGTTATTTCTTCATTAGAAATGTTACAAGGATTCTAAAACTGTCTTAGTTTTTGTTCTAGCATACAAACTCATAGGCTTATATTCTTTTGAAATGTCTCAGAAAAAATTTAAAAAATAATGTATCCTATTTTCTCATAAATCAAAGCCAAAATTGAAAAAGTTATACAAGCAAAAATGTGTTTGTTTCTAAGAATTACATATACTTGGAAAATTTCAGAACAATTGGTTTACAAACAAAAAATTTACTGTGTCTGCACATTAATAATAATGAGAAATAAATGCGTTTCATTTATGTAATTTATCTGTGTTAAATGTGATTCACAGTAGAGATATGGAATTATGCATGCATATTTATTTCTAGATAATACAACATGAATAGAGGACTCTAGTGAACAAAGTATATTGTATCACATTTTACCACAAAATTTGAATTTTTTGCCTGTTTTGAAAAAATCAAATTTTCCATCTAAAAATAAATAGAAGTCAATAAGTTTTCATGCTAGAAAAAATCAAAGACAGTTTTGAAATCCTTGTGACATTTCTATCAAACTAATAGATTGATTTTTCCAATTTTTCCATTCAATTTTTTTTCATCACTTCAAACTGAAAATTTATTTATTTTAGTTAGTGATTGAAAATTGCAGATGAAAATAAAAAAAGAAAAATCCGGTTCCATTACTTTGTCAGAAATGTTTCACAAATTCTACAACTATCTTTGATTTTTCTCTGCCACGAAAATTCATTAACTTCTATTCTTTCGAAATGTCAGAGAAAACTGCATAAATTATGTATTAAAAAAAACATCTTTCCCATTTTCTCAAAAACTAACTAAGGCAAAAAGTGAGATAGTTACATGAGCAAAATGTTTTTCATTAAATTACATATAATAGGCAAATTTCCAAACAATCTGTTCATAAACAAAAAATCGATAGAACAACCACCATCGAACAACAACCCTTAATAATGGGATGGTATGTGTCAAAATCTGATGTATTGGATTTTTTTACTTTCAGCTATAAAAAATTTCTTACAATTTAATAAAATGCTTCACTGCTTTGGAAGTGTTGTTGTTTGTCTGCTACAGCTTGTGAAAGGCCAGTCACTTACGTCATTACAGTGCCACATGATGAGTTTAGCAGGCTTTTTTGAAAACTTGAACCTGTTGTTTGAAATGCTCTTCCTCCCACAGTTTTAGAGGTGGCAAATATTTCAAGGAAATGGGCTTTAAAAGAGCTACAAAAGTGGTAAATAGGTTCTTTGAAAAGATGTTTAGTTTGGAAATAATTACAAAAATAAGATTCAAAATAAAATATGCACTTTTTTAAAAAATTTCAAAATTCAACAAATAAAAAGATCAAAATTCTAACCCCATGTTTTTTAAGATGATACATTTACCTATCTAAAAACAAGTTGCCAGATCTGTAACTTCAAAATTGGAGGAGATACAAATTCCAAAATGTTCTTCTTTCAGGTATTTTTGAAAAAAATCAATTTTCCAATTAAATTACAAAAAAACATAGAAGTCCAAAAAATATTGTTGCATCATTTTACACCTATTATGAAAATTTTAGAAAAATCAATTGGAAAATGACGGACTTGACTTTTTGCGTAAACAGTCCCTCTAGGTTCTCTAGGAGTAATTATTTGACAACACATACACCT
>JACJUY010000312.1:0-19766 GCA_014220935.1 Platorchestia sp. MABIK
CCCCGGTCCCGATTACTCCCCGGTCCCGATTACTCCCCGGTCCCGATTACTCCCCGGTCCCGATTACTCCCCGGTCCCGATTACTCCCCGGTCCCGATTACTCCCCGGTCCCGATTTCCCCAGGTCCCGATTACCTTGGTCCCAATTTCCCCAGGCGGATGCTTTGGTCCCTATTACCCGTGGTGGATGTGTTGAACAGGAATGTCCTTCAGCTCATTCTGTAGACTTGCCTCACCTTAATATTGCTTGCATGTTATAAACAAACATATCTTGCTAATTTGCTTCTAGTATTGAACCTTGTAATAAATTCTTGATGTCGCTGAAGATTAACCGAAAGCATGAGATGGTAATTATAAATTCGATAGCGTGTGTGCTTCTTGTTCAGTAATCATTTTGAAGAAAAACTCACTTGAGAAGTTCTCCATGGGTTGCCAATAACTCAAAAAATGAGTGAAATTTCATTATATATTACATACTGATTTATATCATTTACGAAAAAATGTTGTGATGACAGCTCATAGTGGTATGATCTGAAATTCCAGAATCTGAGTGATAAATCACTTAGTGGAATTCACTCAGCATGACCAAGTTTGCTTTATCTGCTATTCAAAACGTCTGTCTTACAGGAGTTGATATGTATTCAACCTGAGCCCAAGCGAAAAAATTTCATTCCTGACCTTAATTTAGTATAGATTTTATTTTAGCACATTTGTTGCTGTTTTATACCTCGCAATATTTTGCGACTGATTGATACAAAAAGCTCGTTTTAGCGAGGTTTAACCGAGCAGAAAACAACACCTGTGGACTGTTCTTCTCTATAGCGTGAAATTTCGCCCAATTAGACGACTGCTGTTTCCCCTTGCATGATCTCATACACCTCGACCTGAGCAGCATTAACCCAACATTGCAGATCAAGAAAGCCTACTACAAGATGTCGCTGGAGAACCACCCTGACGTGCACGGCGGCAGCGCCGAAGCCTCAGAGAAGTTCCGCAACATCTCCGAGGCGTATGAAGTGCTCGGAGACCCGTACAAGCGCAGCGACTACGACGCCATATATGGCGTCTACAGAGGTGTCACCGCCGATCACAATGTGTCGCAGCCGGAGTCAATATTCGGGTGACTAAAGCGTTGTTTCACTTTGTGTGTTTCGTGAAGAGAATGTTATGGTTTGATGAAGTAGTGTAGCAGGTTTGGTGGAGAAATTATTCAATTTCTTCAACTGATAATCCAGTGACTTGTTTGATCCCGCACCATGATCGCTGTGAATCTGTTATTTTCTCACGTAATTATAGATGAAGAATACGTGTTCTTTTTAGAAGGCAGCAAGTACTTAATTGCAAGTTCGTTCATCAGTGTTTGGGGTTTTATTTAATTACGTGATGAATGTTACCAAATTTCCTACTCATGCTTTAATGTGTTGGTGTGCTCTTGTGTGCGCTGCAAGAAAGAGTTTTACTCGTCCAATTTTCTTCTTTTTAATGCTTTTTGTGCTCTCGATTGTATTCACATATGATCTGTTAGTCCATTTAAAATTTGTGGGTTAATTATTTTCTAAACTCTGCCTCACTTCGTGTAATCCTCAGGTACCGATTCATTCGCTTGCAATATCTTTTAGATATTTATTCATTCGCTCTGTGAAAAGTTCAGGCAATTTTCATGGGAATTTCAGTGAGAATTCGATTTAATTTATTATCACTACTGTGACATATTTCTGAGCTTGCGGCTTTAAGGCCATGCTTGCACGTACCGAAATGTGTGCCGGTCACCATCATCTGCTCGGGCACGTTAAGAATAGCGCAGTCTTGTGTATCTTCCATCAAGTCCAGTTCTGCCATCCTCATTCCTGGCACGGAATATGCAGCCTCCTCCTCATTATAGTAACTTGATTTACTTGGTAAAAAATGGTTAGTGCGCTTGAATGGCGCCATTTTATTTTGAATGGGAAGTTAAACTCGTTTCTTCTGGCAATCGTGATCGAGCTTTGGCTGCATTGCACACAGGCTTTTTACCTTCGTCTAGCCTAGCGTTTCTTCGTAGCCGTGTAGGAATTATAGTGTCGTCAATAATTAAATCGTGTAGTGCATGAATTTGATGACATTTGTTGAATGTTGCGTTGTGCTAAGATTGTTAAAGTTCTGTCTATGAAGGTTTGTTTGTTTGTATTTTTTGCAACCGTTCTAAGACGTCAAATGACTCGGTTTATAATAAAGAAAAGGACAAGAACTCAATGAATAGTACTCTTAGCATGATTACTCACTCACCTGTGAAACGGTTATTCGTGTCACAAATTCGCAGTACATTACGTCAAGATCAATAGATTTTGCATGTGTGCTTTTGTAAGTGAACATGCCACCTTTTAAAATATCAGTCGATTTGATCAATCGCGAAATTCTTCTGTATTGAATACTTGAAATGCATTTGCGGCAGCGTCTTGTAGGTACTCCGAGCTCCTGAGCGGGCGATAAGATTTTCTGGCTCATCTCATTATTAGTTGTACTAGTGGTGTTTGCATATTCTGTGTACCTAGAAAAATGTATTTCCTCAGGAACATTTTGACTTAATTAGCAGCAGATCCGGTAATCCTATAGTGGTTCTGAGAATCTTGTTTGGGTGTTCAAAATGGAGTTGGATAGGATTAATTTACCCTTTTGTGGTTCATTTTAGAGATGGACTGCTAACCTATCGCTTGAATCAGAATTCAATCGCTTCACGGAGAGATTCCAGTTTTTTATTTCTCAGTTTTTGGAATTGTGGCCTTTCAAGCGATCCAAGCATACGATATTTATATTATTCAGTTCTTTGGCACAAATATGATAATTTTCAAATTATAGAAGGAATCTCTTCATTTTATGAGTCCAATATTTGTTTAAAGTATCATCACGTTGAGAAACAAACGTTGAACGCATTTCATTGACAACTGGCACGGAACAGCTAACAATCAAAACCTTTTGCATACATTCCAAGTTGAACAATAGACCTGCACTGCGTGTACATAAAATCCGGTACACTGCCTCATGTCCCGGCAACTTGCCTCACGTCCCGGCAACTTGCCTCACGTCCCGGCAACTTGCCTCACGTCCCGGCAACTTGCCTCATGTCTCGGCAACTTGCCTCAAGTCTCGGCAACTTGCCTCATGTCTCGGCAACTTGCCTCATGTCTCGGCAACTTGCCTCATGTCTCGGCAACTTGCCTCATGTCTCGGCAACTTGCCTCATGTCTCGGCAACTTGCCTCATGTCTCGGCAACTTACCTCATGTCTCGGCAACTTGCCTCATGTCTCGGCAACTTGCCTCATGTCTCGGCAACTTGCCTCACGCCCCGGCAACTTGCCTCACATGATAGGAGGAAGCGGCGCTGGAGCAGCGAGACGCGATACAACGTGAGGGCATGGGAACAGGCGCACTACGGCACTGAGCAGCCACCGGACTGGCGCCAGATGCACAACCCGCACAACTGGTGGGGCCCGCACCACGGCCCCCGAGCCTCGCCTTATGACGCCGCCCGCTACTGGGATGAGGTATGGGCCTGCTGCGTTGGCCACACCGCTAGTGTGGAGTTCTGTAACACGTTAACTGCGATGGGTTAAATTGAAGTTCAATATTCAATTCAAATTTAAAGTCAATTCTGGTAATCAACTTTGAAAATAGCAAACATTAACTGGATCGTGCCTTTATTTAGCTTTCATTCAGTATTAATAAAAATTGAGTTAGTGACAACAGCAGCATTATGAAAATCACCGAAGTGACCACCGGTGGGTCACCTCGCAGAAAATGTGTGAATTCAATTCATTTATGAATGTTCGTTAACAAAACAAAGGTATTTTAATTTTAGTATGTTGATATATACCTATATGTTGTCTTACTTTAGGTTTTCACTTCATAATTAATGCCAGGACGCAATGACTACTTTCTCCTGTCTAGTGGTAGTGGCATTCATTTCCTACCTTTGGGTGGAGTGAGGAAATGTGCGAGAAGATCATCTCGTAATAGAAAATTCACAGCCCAGGGAAACATGCGCATTTGTTATAACTTTACGTGGTGCTTCAGAGGATGGCGCGGAGACGCGGCGAGTCGAAAGAGGCGAAGCAGCAGCGGAAGGTGATAGAGGAGCGCATGAGAGACCTGCGCAACATGCATCGCTCCGTAATGCTGGTCTTCATATCTATTTTCTTCTTTGCCACGTGTTTGAATGCGGTCTTCGATAGCCCTCGAGACAAATTTGTGCCTGGATCTTACCATCCAGTCGACAAAAAGTGAAGTGAGTTCAAGCCTGTTAGTCATACCAGGCGTAGCGGTAAAATTGTCTTCGGGTCTGGTGAAACTTAGAGCTGTGTTGTCTCTAAACTGATGAGGAGGAATGTGGTGAAATTCACTAATATGTAACACTATTAGGCTTCATTTAAAGTAGAAGATACGTACAATTACTCATCAATCATAGTTGAAGAAGTGTGATTGATCTGATGTAAACGAAAATGGCATTTTTGTCCCATTATTATTTATAGTTTTCAGTTGAAAGCGCGCGGAAGATTAAAATAGAAGTTCAATAGATTTTTGACTATTTTCTGTGTATGACAATCTTGGCTCAAGTTATTGTTGGGCATCAAAAGGTTCCCTTCATTTTGGCAGAGGTTTTCTCTAACCATTTTGTCAGTCCCCCGGAACTTTTTTTTTTTAATATACATGCTAATTTTTTCCATCCACATGCGCTTCATAAATTTCTCAGGGAGTTACTGGTTACTGTAGGGATTGTACGTGCCGAACGATTTGAACTCGTTCTCTCTAACTGAATAACTCGTAAAATCCTTCACTCTTTCATGCAATAATTGGTGCACTTATGGCTACGTGTTTCCTGTGACAGAATGGAACATTGCAACTCAGTTGGATCAGTGTTTTTTGAGACACTTGTTCTTTGAGAGATGAACAATTTTACTGTTAGGTCTGGTGTTAGTGTCATAACTCTTTGTACATAGAAGTCTGCAAAATATATTATTTATAACATTGAAAATGCTTTGCTTCCGGAGCTTGCTGTGTGGCCGCAGTTGCAATGAACTGAACGTTGTGGAAAGGACGTAGATGAGCGAATAAGTACATTTGGGTCTACTCAGCGGGGACATGTAAGTAGCAAGTGAGTTGGAACTCGCCTCCTGCTCTGATCTTGCTTTCTTAATTGATTTATCAAATAATTTCCTTCTTCACTTATAGAAGGTAAATCCATCCGAAAATATGATACTGTCACTTTCTTGCTATTGAATCTACGCATTTTTAAGCATTTTCTATGGCATCTAAAATATGATCCTAGGACAAAATCGATGAGCTCTCGTGTTAGACTCCTCTGGTCATCTTCATAGGAATCCCACTCACCCTGGACACGCCAGCAAATGAATGAATTTTCCTGCAGTTTGCTGTGCGGTGGTAGTGTCAGACGTGTTGCTCAGTGGCCATCCCGATACATCTATCCTAATTATTTTCTTCAGTTCCCAGTACCTGGTAATGTTTTAGGCCTAAACGCTCTTACTTTTTTGTAAACCCGTCTTATCTACCAAGGTATCGTGTCTTTCGTACGGGAGACTCAAGGAGGAATTCGGTTGTTACTGTACTGATGTAGGTGTGCTATTTGGGATAATGTAATGTTTTTACGCTTGCACACTTTGGAAACACTCCATCATAAAATGTAATCTGTCGTGGTTTATATTATTTCATCATTCTCAGAACTTACATAGCTTGACACAGGTAAATTCTTGTCTGTTATTCTTTACATATTCTCCATGCATTTCTAGCTGGAAACTCGAAATATGGGGAGAAATATGTCGATTAGTGATGGTAAATATATTTTCAGATGTATTCAATTGTTTTCTTTACCTCTACACATTAAAAATTTATCCTTCCATAGAAAAAAAGTGGAATACTCATCTTTATTAAACGTTTTCCGGAGTCTAATCTTGTTGGCTAATATCAAAGAGCCTCGTGGGTTGCGTTTTGTCAAATGTGAAGAAAATTTTTGATCTGAATGCGCAATAACTTCACCTTGAGAGCTCATAGCGCAATACTTTGGTACGTTCAGAATGTGAGGTCATGCTAGCGTTCCAGTCGTCTGGCTTCTTCTGCTGCGTCAACTCGAATTTGCGGAGGCAGAAATTGATTCCTGCTGTTGAATTTGATTATTGACGACTTAATGAGTAAATGTTTTACGTGCGTTGTCCTTGCTCTATGTGCGATCTAAATTATAGCGCCGGGAGAGTAATGAGTGTTGAAAATGGTCTCTTTTCAAGGAATGTATTCTCAGTACATGGCCTACATTAGTGCATCTACAGTTTACGAATTATAAAATCCAGACATAGATATTCTTCAACCAATATGAATTTAACTCAGTTTTGAAGCCTTGTGGTATTTTATTGAAATGTGGTGCCATCAAATGAACGCAAGGTACGCATTTTCGTCGTATCTTGGGAATTTGCTTTTCGTAAAATAGGTAGGAATCCTCAATTCTAATCTCGATTCTGAGGGAACTGTTGATCTAGTCTATTTTCGTCCTTGTGCTTTAGTCAGAGCTGTCGTCCACGGTGTCAAGCGTGCTCCACTGGAATCAGTTGTGCTTATTACCTTGAGTCTCTTCTGGACAACAGGTCGTAGTTTTTTCATTCTTTGCCTAAGTAGGTGTCAGCACTCCCTACCAAGGGCCTCTTTCAATGCAGCTCCCTCTTTTATTCTGTGTTTTACTTTTTTCCGCTTCATCTCTTCGGCGTCTGTTATACGGATTCCATTGACTTGGAGGAAAAATGTTGTTCTATAATGCTTGTTATGGTCAATTGCAGAATAAAATTTACTAGCAGGACCTGTAGAAATTCTACGGTCATAAAGCTATCTGAACCAGTGAATAACCCTAGTTGATTATTACTCACGGGTATCGTAAAACCCGTCTCAAGTGTTGAATAAATAATTGAGAGATAAGCAGTAAAAATGCATTCTCTTTGTTCAGTTATTCTAAGTTTGATGACTAATGTAAATACAAGTAACAAAAAAAAAAAGAACTTAATGCTAGTGGCGCGTTGAAAAAGACGCTCTTGTTGATGCACACTTAGGTTGAAATAACTTATGAGCTGACGATAGCAGTGGTTAATGCTGAAACTAAAGTGGGTGGATTTATGTAAATCTGCGTCTGAGACAAAAAGGTCCACATTTGGAACTAACTTGTTGCGCTAACGCGGTCACAAAAGAATTCCCCGGAGTCAGGCGCACGAAAAGGATTGTGGCACAGTGCTAACCATGATGTTTTACGATATAATTGGAGCAATTCGTGAAATTGATTATCTAAATAAACCTGGAATAATATACTCAAGAGCGTCAGAAACGAAAAATTGCCACACGAGTCTGACAAAAACATACAAAACAAGAAGAAACAGTTTATGTCCAGTAAATTCAACGCTTAAGACGAATTACAATGCATTTTAAAATGACAACGTAGAAGTTCTTATTTGAACGCATAGTATATAAATGAGAAACCTAACAGCCGATATCAATGTTTGCACAAGAGATTAAGAGAAAAGATATAAACGTATTCCGATTGGCAAGTTATTCTAAGTTTGATAATGCTGATAAATGAACGTAACCAAATAAATATAAAAACAGGGACACATTGAAGTGAAACACTTAAGACAGTCTTCGTACATTGACGTATAAGCTTAGGCTTCTTTAATATCAGGCAATAATGTTGAAAGTAGATAATTCAGTTTTCCAATATAAAAGGTTTACTTTACAAAAATTTGAAGCTATCATTTAGTGCAAATATATCAGAATAATACTATGTTAACTGTCTCAAAAAACATGCTTTGAACACAAAACATATTTATGATGGTTCCTTTATAAATGCTTTACAGCAACAATGTTGGGAAGTGATGCGTTAGGTTGCGTGACAAGTTGATACTTAATCAATTAAATGCGGTATTCATAGGAAAGATGCAAGTTGCTGGTTTAGGAATTTTGTACGAACTCCTGTGCATGTGTACACAATACGTACTAACAAGCGATCATATCATACACGCACACTGCAAAATTTGGACCGAAAATTTAGCAATGTAAGGTAATGAACGAATTTCGTAACCATTTTTTCAGCATATAATTGACAATTTTACTAATTTTGAATAACAAATTATGCGCAATTATAGTTCTAAAGTTTTTAATTGTTCAAGAGATTTTGATACTCAGTAGAAGTTTGTTCCACAGTATAAGGCGCCTAATATTGATAGAGCTCTCTGCCCAATGTCAGATGAGCGGAGTTGACTAAGACATTATTTCTCCAATTCGGCTGATATTGGACAAAAATTCGGCTGGTATTCGGAATGCTTTTATTGTACAGAGAAATAGTACCATATAAGCATTCCTCTGAGGAGAAAAAAAAAGGAGAATGCGCTTTGGGGTTTGTGAGTAGTCGAGATTGATTTACTGATAATTCCTGTAGTGCGGTTGTACAGATCTCAGATACGGAAGAGACTGTAGGCCTTGCTGATAATTCGAAGAACTTGCATTCCATATCTCAGCGGTGATAGCCCTAAATTTCAAACGAATACTTCAAAGTGACGCAACTGAACATAAAATATTCAAGAAATATATCCTAGTGAAAAATCACTTGGAAAATACGGGGGAAAGGAAACATGTTTAATTTTCTTGAATAAGTAAAAAACTGAGGCATTTTTTTGTCATTAGACGTGTTACTGATTTATGATAACGAGGAAGTAATGCAAAACTAAACATTGAAGAGTGGGGTAGCAACAAGCGAAATCCCGCGCCACTGGGATGTCCGCCATGTTAAGAATAGCTTATAGCGGCTGGCTGTGGCGGTAGGTAGCTCTTCTATTCACTGACAGTCGCTCCTCTCGCTTGACTGCAAGTAGATCTTCCTCCACTGCGGTCGTCCACAAGAAGAAGTACAAGCTTTCAGCTTCACTTTATGCGTGACCAAGTTGTACGACGAGTTGGATGCGTCTATAATTTTGTCAGAAAGAAGTACGCGACGGTTTAAATGTCGGGAGCCAGTTTCACAATTTACTGTTAAATTCTGTGAATTATAGTCTCGTAGTTAGCCATCGCAGTGACGTTTATGTAACACAATTGAAACTACCAGTGCACCTGAAACAAGTCTATTTCCTGCATTGCGAATTGCCAAGTCTTTGCTTCAGTTGTGAGTGAATTCCGTTTCCTGTGGACAATTTTTTAAATTTGATGATTAATTCCTTTTTTTATTCTGATTTCGCTGACATTTTACTTTGACGTGCAGTCTAATTTTACTGCATACTCTTCATCACAGTTTGATATGAACTTCAACTCCTTGACATTTTTTGTGCAGTCGGAGTGAAAATTTTTCCAAGTAAACCACCGTATATTTTCCCCCAAACCATATTTTAGCACATTCAATTCCAAGTTATTTGTAAACAAGGATGGAAGATGAGATAATTGAACAACTGATTGCACGTCTTCCTGCGGCGCGGTCATTCGGTAAAGCGTACAATGAGCTAATTAAAGCTTTCAGAGAGTGCGATGTTGACACGCTACGAGAATACCTCAAGCTAGGAATTAATCCCAACGTGACTATGTTCGATGGTCACTCTCCTCTCACTCTTCTGATAAGTACATCGACGTCTAGCCGATGGCAGGACACGGCCAAGCTGCTCTTGGAGCATGGCTCGAACCCGAACAAGCGTAACCCGAAGGGGACTCCGGTGATATCCATGCTCGTGGCTTCAGGAGAACCAGATCTCGTGTCACTCATTCTGGACCTGGGCGCCGACATGGAAGCCACGGGGCCAAGCGGAGAAACTGCCTTGCTAACGGCTGTGCATTACAAACAAGTGCCTTGCTTGAAAGTGTTGCTCAAAAGAGGTGCAAATCCAAATGTTAAATCTTTGGATGGAAATAGCGCAATTATGTGGGCAGCTGGACGAAGCAATGGCATTGGGTCGCCCAAATGTTTAGCAGCTGTGAAAGCACTCTTAGAATACGGAGCTGATCCTTCAGTTCCCAACGACAGAGGTTATACTCCCTTGATGGCGGCATCGCTGATTAGAGAGTCCGAAACTGTGAGAACATTAATCAATGCAGGAGCGAACTTGGAAGCTCGAGATGCTAGAGGAGAAACTGCTCTTTTCAAAGCAGTTTACTCGAACTGTCCAGAGTCAGTGAAGATTTTAGTCGAAGCTGGAGCTGACGCTAATGCATGCTGCATTTTGGAAAGAACGCCTCTCATGGTAATCAATACTTATTCAATTCTTGAGACTCTGATCCATCACTGTAATGATATTGATGCAAGAGACAAGGAAGGGTTCAGCGCACTTCATCATTATGCAGCCGCTAATAAACCTCAATTTCTGAGGCTGCTTCTCATTTCCAGGGCCAATATTGAAGCTGAAGATAAAATGGGAAACGTACCTCTTCAAATTGCTATCAGAGCACGATCAAGGGCTTGCATTTCATTGCTATTGTCAAAAGGGTCTAAAGCAACGGCAAAAAACAACAAAGACGTGACTCTATTCCACGAAGTAATCGTGCCGTGGGACTTCTTTCAGACGATGGATATTTTCCCAATGGTTAACACTCCTTCATTATTGATGGAAATACAGAACTACCTAGCCCCCAGCTCAGAATTAACCATTGAACTGATACGGAATTTGATCTTGGAAGGCGGACTCTGCGACGTGGCAACTCATGATGGCGTGACCCCCTTGATGCTCGCAGCGCTCTGCAGGGATTATAAACTCTGCAAGGTTCTTTTGGAAGAAGGGAAGGCCAATCCGCACGCTGCGGACAACCATGGCAGAAATGTTCTGGCCTACGCTTGCAGAGGAGGGGAGTTGTCCATCGTTAAGCTGCTTACGAAACTGGACGGTTCCATCAACTGCGCTGATAAAGATGGGAATTTGCCAATTTTTTATGCAGCTCAGTTTTTGTACGTAGATATTGTACTGTACCTGATGTTAGATCTAGCATTTTATATGAAGTATAATGTACTATTATCCTAAAATAAAGTCAACCTTGAAACCTTGTCCTTCATTCTACCCTTCTTGAACATTCTACAACGCGTATACAGCGTGTTTACAATGTTGTATTCTAGCTAAACCTAAATATGAAGGATAAGAATACATACTCTGTCATTGAATACGTAACCAAAACTCAAAATTTGACTGTAAGAAGATGAAAAATTTGACTGCGAATCAAGTTCAGTTTTGGTCAAGCTTGATTGAGCGTAGTAAACTGATAAATCTCTAGTTACAAGACTTTTTTTTAGCTGGGAACGCAAGCAACTCGTAGTATTAGTCTTGGCTTTTCGTTAGTAGATTGCGTATAGAACCAGCGACGTAAGTGATTCATCTCCTGAATGAAAACAGTTCTCAATTCCTTCAAAACTACTGCTCTTTGTTTTTTTGTCAATGTTATGAATGAAAATGTTATGAATAATTAAACAGCTCAGATACTTTTTTACTTTCGTAATTTTTTTCGGTTTTATCTCATTTTTTCTGTAAAGAAGAGTAGGAAGATATGTATTGTGAGCCCCATTATTCGCTATAGTTATCTCAATCCTCAACGTGTCCGTCGTGTCACTCGGGCTGCTCAGGCCGCAACGAGCATGCAGGGAGATGTTCAGTCCATTCTAGCTCCCTACAGTCCATTCAGTAAAATTCTACAGTACATGGTCCATTCAGCCCGTTGATTTTACATTCAATACAAAATTTTTCGGTACAAAGAGAAAGCTGGCTGCACCTGGCCCAGAAATACCACAGAGGTATACAAAGAATAGAAAACTTTCAAGTTTTATCGACGAGTTATTCGACATCATCTTTTGCTTTTCTACACTTACGCGGTGAAAAATTAGTGCGAGCAATTTATAACTTGAATCAAGTACTGTAGGAATTTAAAAACTGAGACTAATTTTAGGCCGTCTAAGATGAGGCTTGCATTCTATGATTAATTAATTAATCGACTTTATACAGCACGATATCAACATCTTACGAAGTCCCTTCAAGCAGCGGGATTGATAGCATGCGAGGAGAGTGATTAGAGTTTCATTTTCATTTCTAAAGAAAAAACTTGCGTCATGTTCATTAATATCGCACGTTTTACACTTCACTCTCATATTAAAGATTAAAACAACCAAGTGAAAATAATTAAATCGGGCATTATATTTTTACATTGTCCGATCACGAATTTACTTGAACATTGAAGAGATGTCACATGAAAACAGTATTCCGTAGCAACTACGCGGTGCGACTGCTGCGGGTTCACAACCACGGTATTCACGACTTCGCAGGTTCCTAAAATATATACATGGAAAGTTTTTCGCGTAGTTTCGCGTAAAATACAACCATCACTTGCGCAGTAAAAGTCATCATCATCATTCCTTAAGTGCTACTGCTTAACAGTTGTTCCTGTTATGAATTGAGTAGTGTACTGTAACAATTGGGTTTTTAACAAGAAAGGGAGGGTATTGAAAAGTCCAAATGCATGTTAAATAAATATACTGTCCCTACTATGTGAAAATTCAGCTATCCCAGGCTATGTCGGAACCGACCAGCCACGATAGACGAGGGATCACTTTGTATGTCTTTATTAACCTCCAAATGTAACACGTTACTTATATATAAAAATAAATTTATTGGAATACACCAGAAATATTAAAATTTAAATATCTGATTCTCGGAGAGATTCAAGTCCTTGGCACAATTTATCATGTCTTTGGTGAACGATTTTGTACCACATATCAAAACCAACGTTTGCTGTAGAGGTCCCGTCTTGATTTCTGTTTTTACATCATCTTTTGTCAGTCTCCTGAGCTCTACATTCTCTTTATACTTTTTCAGAGACATTTTACTCTCATCGCTCAGAAAATGACGTAAGTCAAAGTTCCAATAGTTGCTTAGCCCCAATAGTTCATTTCTCAGTAGAATGTCTGAAATTTTTTTTGATGAATAAAGTAGTGTCATCAAAGTTTCATCTTCATCATCGTCCAAAACATGCTGGATGACTTGATACAACGGGGCAATTCCAGTTCCCGCTCCAAGTAAAAGTACTTTTTTAAATGAGTTACGAGTGTAAGAGAAGCTACCAAATGGTCCTCTCCACGGAATCATGTCACCCACTTTCCATTTTTTAATTATTTGGCTCATACTTCCTTTTTCGTAAACCTTTATTAGAACTCTAAATTCACCTCTTTCATTTATTTTACTTATAGGTGTATACTGCCTACTAACATTGTAACCATTTTCCCTTTTTTGCTGCAGTATAACATGCTGGCCTACTTTCAAATTTAAACATCCATTATTTTGGATTGAAAAAGTATACACAAACGAGTTCGAGCTAACTTGTTCTATTTCAATCAGCTCGAACAATGTATACCGATCAGGGAATATAACAGTTTCCTGATTTTCGCGTTGAATGCCCTCTTCACTATTCAAACTACGTCCGCTTTTGATGGCATCGCACTGTCGCTTCCAATCCTCTAAATCCTGCTGGTAGAGGTCGTGCACGCAGGGGCAGCAGGGGCATCCTGTTCCACAGCAGTCACTCGGCAACGGAGCCGTGGGGCGCGGAGGCAGAGGCTTAGCTTCTGAAGACTCTCCAGCAAAAGCCATTTAACTGTGAAGGGTGAAGCTTGTTAGCATCTTGTAAACCAAATAGAGAATATTTAAATCACAGGCACAGTGATCTATTAGCATTATTTTTTAAGATTTTACCTGCTTAATATAATTGAGCTCTGGTTCCTTGACAACTTATAATTTTTTACGTCTTTGAGAGAAGTACGTGGAACAGAGATTTGCTCAAAATAAAAGCGGAAATTAAAAATAGGTACTGAAATGGAACAAAAACTCAACGACTTAAATTCCAAATTTATCTCTCTGAAACAAAGTAGGGGCTCGCACAAGATTATGTTCATAGGATTCTGAGGACGGCCGGTGTGAACCATCACAAAATGACCAAAAGAGTATCGGTTAAGCCAAGCTTTTTATTGATTTTACCATGATACATTGTTTTACAATGTTCTTTGAATGCCGTTTGCCTCCGAGGTTAGATAATAAGGAGCAAAATTCGCAATGATTGCTGTCGAAAAATTTACTTACCGCAAATTGAAGCGATAAATAAGGCAGTCTGAGAGAACCATGAAACAGCATAAGTACTAGTTAATTACAAACTCTACTTTTAGGCCTTCAATTCTTCATGAAATTAGTGTTCACTACGTGAACGTCATGCATCAACTAAATCGCTCATTATCTGTAACTCTTGTGAGAAGTTTGGTCGTAATGAATAACGCTTAAGATTGAATTGTATACATTGTTAACATTGCCCTCAATCAATTTTCGACTAGTGACATGGGTATTACAATACTCGTGTGTGTGTATCATTTAAGTGTGTTAACTTTAAGATGTTTTAAAAACCAATGATGGTAATTTTGTACCATCTCTATTGGAAATAAACTGTTTTTCTTTTTTCTTTTTTTTCATGTCAATAAAATGCTCCAATTGCGCATTACACCATATTACCATTTTCAGGTAGGTAATGACCCATGGGATCGAAACGTTCAAATTATTTTTATTCATTGACTTTATTTAATATAATAAAGATCTCATTAAAAACGTATTTCTTTGCACTTTATTTAAAGTTTAAATTTGCAAAAAGCAACTCATTTATGTCTATCCATGCCTACTGCAAATTCAAAATCATATTAAGCTAATTGATTTTTGGTCAAAATGTGCTAATTCAGGACTTCCTTCAATACAAATAACAGTTAAAACACTTTTCACTGAATCAATTCGTCATGCAAGATTAATAACTGATAATTTTACCTGCTAATAATACCCGTACATGACTATAAGATGTAATTTTGAAATCTCATTTTTATCAGCCACTGGCTCTGTAACGAGTAACATTGTAGGACCAGTTCAGGCATTTTATAAATTTTATCCAAATTATACACAATTGGTTTGTGGTCACCGTGGTCAAGTGGTTACGAGCACATGCCCTTCACGGGAAGGGCAGTTCGAGTCCCGGCAGTGCTGCCCGGTGATTCTCTTGTTGGGAAAAGGGAGTACTCAGCCTCAATTCCCCACTTTACTCGGGTATCGGTTTAACCAGAAGTAACCGTCATTGCATCCTGATATTAGTTATGAGGCATTTGAAAAATCAATGTACAAGATGATGTGTATCAAGCTTAGTTGGAAGAAGACATAATTACTTCAAAGTAGTAACATCCTTAATTACATTACTTAATGAATGAACAATGTTTTACCATAGTTCCGTAAAAAAAATATCATGAGCTATACTACAGGAGGAGACTGGGGTAGGTGTATGTTTGTAAACAGCATTGGTGATCATGAAAAGAACAATGAGGGAACGTTATTTTATACATTTTTTACACATCTTATCCGGCACATTCAATGGTAAGAATGAATTAAAAATGACACAAAAAGTGATCGTTTTTAAAAGTCTATGGAGAATTATATCCGTTTCACCTTTGTTATAATGAATGGTGATGTCATGAAGCCATTTATTCCAATAAACTTTTTACAATCAGGGTAAAAGTCATATTGCTTGGTTACTAATAATTCACATAATCATTTGTACACCCCTGTAGTCGTCTAAAAGACTAATTACAGCTGATAAAACGCATGCAAGTCCCAAAATAATTTCTAACATAAACCTTGTAATAGCCCTTGACACACGCGTCATGAATGCACTGTAGGAATTTTTACGGCTGTCCTTAACACCACTTTATTGTACACCTGCGAAATATATATTGACAGATTCGCACATAGCAAAGCCCGCACTGTAGGTAGCCAGCACTAACGCCCAAATGCGCGTTTGGTCACTTACGTAGAATTACCGTGTAAATTCAGGAATTTAAAAGAGAATCGGTGGGTGCTGCCCTAATTCTGAGGGTTTTCTGAAAGACTGGGTTCGCCTTTGAGCGCTTGCGCAACACACGTCACTTAGTTCTACGAACAACTGAATTTAGCATGGGCGGAATTTAGCTACTGTAATTTCACATCATTAATGACATACAGAATAAAAAAACTAATTTTATCTTCTGCGTAAAAACGCTTTTCGTATTTTAACTGTAAATAAATTTCTAAAAAATAAGAAAATGAATTTTATTCGATCTGTCTGGGCAAAATTCATGTTACTAAGTAAAAAATTATCTATTGATTATAAAATACACATTTGAAATTTGTACGTTTTCATTTGGAGATGCATAAAAGTTTTGAGCAGAGATAAGAGTATAACTGCAATTGCACGAATGAGTAATTAATGGTTATATTTAAATAAACATTTCTAATCGTTGATAAATTGACATCGGGCGTGAATGTTTTCAATTAATATCATGAACAGCCGTGTTGAGTTTCTAAAAACGTCGTTTTCTTTACCGTAATTTGAGGAGGCGCGTGAAAACAGTTAAAGTAACTGATAAAGAAAAGGCAGAATGAATGATTGCAGTGAGTGAAGTAGTTCGTCTCATGACTGATAGAGGACTCTAAAGCTTAGTTAAATATCTAAGGGGAACATGACTATCTTAAATCCAGTATTTGTGTAATTCCAGTCATAACAACACACCGACCATGGGCCTACACCTGAGATGCAGCTATCCCAGTTATAGCTTCAGCAGCTACATTTACAATGGCGAAACCATACTATGGAGTATTTTACAATGCAAGAATTGGAATCTCTTTCAAAGAACTCCATTGTACGAAGTGTGGATTTTAATTGTCTGTCTATTAAATTCAGCAGTTGCTTGACAATTCTGACAGAATAATTAAAGATTTAAAAATTGCTTTAATATATTAAAGCACTATATTTCTGGGTATTGTATTTCTGGGTATTATATTTCTAATATTTTTCAAGATTGTCTTCTGATTAAGATTAATTATGTTGATTCAATGTCATGTTTTTAAAAGTATGTATTATAAATTGAAGTTAATGTCTAGAGAAGCGTAAAAAAAATTATTTATGATGCTAGATTCTAGACGTGTTACTTTTTTTGGTGTTTAGTTAAGTTTAGGAAAATTTTTGATAATGGGTGCTTAAATAAAGCATATTTTTAGTGTTTGTAGGTTTTTAAATTGTGTTCTAGAATGGAAAGTTGTTTATTTTGAATTTGATCTAATTACCTATATACAAGCAACAAAAATTAAAAAATTTATTAGTGTTCTCAACATTTACCAAAAATTCTGTGTAGTAAATTTTTTGACTAATTGTTATATGAATATTTTTTAGAGATGTTAATTTTCTAAATTTAATTGCCAAGATTGAAATATGCGTAGAATTCTTTAGATATCCCATCGTGTGTCAGGCGGTGACTCGTTCAATGGGGCTAAGGAAGACACAGAAGATCGTAACACAAGCATTAAATTGTACGAAAAAAAAAAAAGATAGGCTATAAATTGTAGTGACTAATGTATGATGGTACTGAACCTATTATGTAATCTTTTTTGTAATGTCCTTGTTTATCTGTTTATCTGCATGCTTTTTAGTGTCTGCAGTATGCTTCTAGAATCATTGCCCATGGCAACATGATGGACCTTTCAAGTGTATTTTATTCCGAGATAAGTTTTTTAGACTTAGGTTATTTTAGGCTGTTTTCTGGGTTATATTATTTGAAATTTTACTGAGTTCGTAAATTAAGAGAACAAGAAAGTCATTCTTTTTCATCCAATTAGTGGCAAATTTTGATATGAATAGGTAATTTTTATAAATTTAAAAACTCTGTTTATGATAAATTTTTAAAATAACAAATAAGGATAAATCTAAAGCAGAGGTTTATCAATTTTTACTACTTTGCATAAATGCTTGTATGAATTTTGAAAATATATATGGGAACAAGTGGTGTCATGGTTTTCTTTATTAGTATTGCTCTGGTTGTGATAAGCACAAAATTAAAAAGGTAAAATCTTGGTTATTAAGATGTTAAAAAGAGAGATCAATCCAATTCCTTTATATTATGAGACTTTTCTGTAAATTATAACAGGATGTCGAGTTGAATTGCATTCTTTTTAATGTGATGTCATATGTTTTAATTGTTTAATAATGTTTTAATTCAAGTAAATTAAATAAATTTAAAATGTTTTAATTTAATTGCCTGAATCTAAAAGTGCTAATGTAATGGTAATTATCTTTGCTATTATTTGTTTTTCTTGATCTGAATTTGCCCTATTAATTATTCTTATATCCAGCATGAAATTTTTCTGCTGTTGGCAGATTGGATAAGGGGCTTGTCTAGTGAGGTAGAATCCATGTATGAGTAGTAACCTTGCTTAGAGATATCAAGTTTTTAGTTCAGCTAAGAAAATACTGTTGGTTGATTTAAAGATATTCAATAACTCATTAAATATCAAATCAACCAATAGTATTGAGTATAATATTTGATTTCCCAAGATTTGCCTTGGTTTCCCACATTCAAAATGATTGCATGCACATAGTTTAAATACATATTTTATCTGAAATTGAATGTTTTTTTCATGAATGTTGTCAAAAAAATGTATATATAATATTTGCTGCACTATATCTGATAAAGATTTTGTATACCCTGAAAACTAGAAAAGTTTCAAGGCTACTAAATTAAATCTAGAATGCCTGTTTTTGTTAAATATTGACAGCTCAAACAAACATTTTAGTTACCTTTTAGTAAGCAGAAGCTTGCATAATGCCTACTAGGACTCTATATTCATTTCTTGTTTCTGTTTATTAATTTCTTGTTCTTGGTTCATTCCAATTAAAATTTTGTCCTAGGTCACACAAAGATCCAGTATTACAAGATTTGAGTTCCCCTAGTGAATTTGCGTTAACTAGAGAATTTGGAATTAGAGGAATGGCACACCTCTACTCAAATATATAAATAAATGATAATGCAGTTTGCATGAGTATAATATTGACACAGCACCAACATTACCAATACACCACAATAAGCCTACACAAATGGAAATTATAATGGGTACTCAGCCAGGTTTGGAACATACTTATGTGTTGTCCTACTTCACGAATTTAATGCAGGTCCTACTCCTCATATTCTGCATGTGAGGCTCCAGAGATAATTTTTAATATGCTATTATGTGCATTTTTTTCTGTGCACCTCATACTAATTTAATGTCAATGTTCAATACCTTTAGTCCACTTGTATATACAAGAAGTTTGATTGGTTGTTGATATTGTTGAGGTTAGTCTCCTGCAGGTAAGTTAAACTTATCTGCTTTTTAACTTATTTATGAATGACAACAAGTAAGGTAGTAAAATAAAACTTAGAATAACCAGTTCAATGTTGTAAAATTGGTACAAAAATATGGTGATAGAAGGTGACGAAGCTGTGAGAAGATGTAGAAAATTCTTTGGAAGCCTAAATTAAAGAGCATGGATTTTGAAAGACTAAATTTATGGAGCATTGAAGGAAAATATACTTTAACAGAGCATGGACTGGTAGGATGGAGACACAATGGGAATTAATTTAAAAATGTTAAATTAATTGCCTGCCAAATGAAGTAGTTATGAGACGAGTAGAGAGAACCTGAGGAGCTTTGAAAATCTATCATACAAATACCTTAACTTCATCAACAATATAATAAAGATAAGAAGAAGAACCAATATAAAAGGGAACATTTTTTTGATAACAAACGTTTCGGAATCTCCGATTCCATCATCAGTGCTGTGAAACAGAATAAAAATCGATAATGAACAAATTGCAAAAACGTTATAAGAATATAATATCAATATACCTACATTGAACAAAAAATAGCTAA
>JACJUY010000312.1:27484-72344 GCA_014220935.1 Platorchestia sp. MABIK
TTAAAATAAAGAAAAACAGAATCGTGAGAATCTCATTTTTGAGCCCAACTGCTATGATAAGGTGTCCTTAAAGGTTCTTTCTTGAGATTGCTTTGTTGTGACTACAGAGTCATACTAATGAATAAAATAAAATTTTTATTGTGCGTATTAAATTCCACTCATTAGGTGGAAGAGTGGAAATTTCATTCTCATAGTTTTACTTTAAGTAGTGCTAATTGCAAAAATTTAGTTCAATACTATTAGTTCTTCACCTGCTTTGCAGAAGTAGTTTGTGCTTAAAGTTTTCTGCTGTTGAACTTGCATTCCATAACGTTTTTATATTTCTGGATAACTAGAAAATATTCCTTTCATTGATTATAAAGTCTATGTGTAACTTATATCTTGTAAAAGATTACTCCAGCATTGTAGACAATGAAATTTTTTTAAAATTGTTTTACAAATTTCTTGAACTGCTGTGCAGGTATGTGCTGCTCATAGAGCAGAACATGCTGCTCACCATGGAGTATGCTTGTAAACAAGACCATCACTTGTTTGCAAACCCTGAACGATTGGATAAGGTAAGGGAAGATTAAAAGGATCAATATATTTGTGATATTTGCTTCCTCTCGCTTCAGGAAGAAACAAATATTGTATCTATGGGAATTAGCACTCCCAGGGGAAAATGTGAGGTCCTTAGCTGAGAGTTAGGTAGGCCTTCTTTTTGGTAAAATAAAATGTTTTTTGTTCAGGGTCTTTTTTTTTTTGTTCATTGCTGTCCTGTTTTTTTCAGCACCTAATACTTTCTTTAACTTTTATCTCGTTTCATGAACTTCTTTCTCAACTTACTGTTTCTATGCCTTTTCTGCATAGATTCCACATTCCCTTATCTTCATACTAAATGGTGCCTTCTTCCTTCCTCTCTTTGATACACTCTTTTTTTGTGTTTAGGGAGGCTTAAACTAACATATAATCTAATCTATCTCCACACTAAATAGGGCCTTCCTCTTTTTTCTCTCTGGATAGCCTTTGTTGTGCTTAGGGAGGCTTGAACTAACATCTAATCTAATTTGCTTCCTCTTGGGCCATCCTCTTCTAATTGTGTAGAACGCTTTTTTTTTGCGATTAGGGAGGTGAAATTTGCTTATGTAATTATCTCTAATATTTTTGTGTAGTTTTTATCTGTGTACATTGAGGGAAAATTTTACTATCCAAACTTCCAAATTTAGCCGAATTACAAAAGAATATCCAGAGAGAAATTTTTGCGACCTTGGCTAAATCGTGGGAAGAGTGATGACAAACTTTGTCAACCCGCATTGCAGATAAAATGAGGAGTCTCATTTGAGTTTTTTGCTCCAAAATATTTTATCAGAACTTTTCACATGTATTGTAAACTTTTACTTTTTCTTTTTTAGATGAATACTACAATTTGGAATATCTCGAAATTCTATTTACCTATCCCATTGTGAATACCCTCAGATTTGGCTTTCTGATCTGTATACCTAATGATGAGAAAGGTCGACACTTGTCTCTGAGGCTCTGTCTCTCCTAGGTAGCTGATAGCATGAAGAACATAGAAGCTGTGGTGAGAGAACGCAACAAGGCGTACCTGCTGCTGGAGGCTGGGGAGACGGGAGAGAGGCCTGGTGGTAAAGTCAAAGACATTTATGGTAAGATATTTGGAATTCATTTGAAATTTCTTGTTACAATTATAACTGAAAATAACAAGCATGAGATTGTTTCAACGAGAGAATATTTAGAAATTGTGTAGCTTATTTCAAAAAGGCAGTTGATATTTTATGAAGAAAAATTTAGTCTGTTACTCTCATACTCAATTCAAGGCTATAATATCACACTGCACAGTATTGCATGGGCATGGAGTCTAATTTCATCTTGGCTCCTCCATGCGCTATATCTCAGTGGCAGCACAGGCGCCTGTGTGCATTGGCGGCACCTCAAGTGCGTCATTAAAACTGGAGAAAACCATCTGAAATCTGAACTCTGCCAGAGTAACCTCAATTTTTCTCAGATGTTTCCTCTGTGGCGCTTTATGCTTTGATAGGTAACGAATCCTAAGACCCTCTAATTCTTATTATGCCATTTTAATCCTATTGCTTTGTATAGAGTATTGTGTCTTCATTCAAGACATCAAACTGTTTAATTTTTATTCCTTTGTTTTCTTATTGTGAACACACCAGTCTAGTTTCAGTGAGAATGCAAGCATTAAGATGCTAAAGATGTTCACGTTCCTTATCAAGAAGGTCACATTTCTCATCTTTAGGACTCATTACATCTGTAAAGTTATAATTCTCATTTTTGTAACTCTTGACATGAAGAAGGTTATGTTTCCAATCTTAAAACTCACTACATCAAGAACATTACATTATGGATTTCCATTTTTAGAACTCATAACAGAGAATGCTACATTTCTCGTCATCGGAGCTTGTTAATTTCTTCTGTTGAGTTTCTTAGCTATTGCAATTTCTTTCTCCTGGTCAAAGTTTGTATTTATTGATTTTTAGTTCCAGTATTTATTTTCTGGTAGTAGAGTTAAAGGGATTTGATTGACTTTTCTATTTGTCAAAATTGTCGCGAGCAAGGTTGAAATTCAAAGAGCAATGTGAACCTTATTGAACGAATAAATATTTCCTAAATGAATGAAATATTTGGAGCTGACCAAAGTAATTTTTTGTTTGTAGTCTATCCTCTTGTATATTCGAGGTAGAAATCTGTAGACTGTTCCTGTACAGTTTGTACTCACATTCTGCTTTCACAGTGCATGCACAATCTTTTCCCTAAACTTGCTCAACTTGAGTGACGCATTGCATGTTAACTTTTAACTTATTGCAGTATCACGACCAGATCAAAGGTACCAACATTCGAGCGTGTGACGTTTTTTCATTTTGTAGGGCGGTTTGAGTACAAAGAGTTCCAGGAGTGTCATGTGCCTGAAGAGCTGAACCCAGTGTATGAGAAGTATCACTACATCCCACACCCGGAACTCGACAAGCTCAACTTGCTGCTCAACGAGAAGAATGCTCGCTTTGAACAGTATCAGAAGAAGTAAGTTTCCATGGTTCATACTGTGTAATATATGTAGACTGTCATTTCCCTTCTCACTGTAGCTTTTGGATAACTTGGTGCATGACATTCTTCTTAGAAGTATGTGAGAGATATGTTTCTCATTGTAAATCATGGGAATTATTGCTTTTAGCTTCTGTATGTTGCAGGTCACTGCAACATCCGAGCTGAAGGTTAGGTAGGCCTTAGCCCTAATTGAAATAAAAGAAGTTGTTCGTTTAGTTACGGACCATCTTGTTCGGTTCACTGCTGTCTTGTTTTTCAGTGATTTCTACTTCCATCTTCAACTTATCCTGTTTCACAAACTTCCGCCCTAACTTACTGCTCATGTGGGCTGGAAATTTTGTGTGGGAACACATCTTGAGCAGAAATTGTGCTTCCTCAACTCAACAGGCTATGATGGAGCCTTCATCCTCCCTTTTTCCGGGACATCTTGTGATTTGAAAAGCTTTAATAACTAATAATTTAATCTGATTTCTCAAGTTACGTAAATATGGTCACCGTTGGTTTGATTCCTGGAAAGTGCACTTATTAATTTCATTTATGTGCAGTGAAAAGCGGCGGTATTTGATGCGGCTGTTTCGGAAATTCCCCGACATGGACGTGGACATGTTGAAAGAGCGCTACCCCGACATCGACATCGAGGAGATCAGAGACAGCCCCAAGTCTGCTGGGCACCACGACAAGAATAGAGGCTGAACTTTCTCATTATGATTCTTTTTAAATGTAGCTATGGTATGTTCAGTTTATGGAACATTGTAATGAAACCTATCTCAATTTACTGGCCATGACTTTTTAATGGGATTTACATCACGCTGTCGTTGCCATATATTGCTATGAACGTAAAAATATGCATTTGTGATGTTTGGGGCGAGTAAGATGTTGTACTTGGTTGGTATTTATATTGTTGGAACATCATTCATGTGTCTCCGTGTGATGAGAATCACTTTCAGCTGATATCCCTGAGAAGTAAATATCTTTTGTTCCACGTGCGATGTTTGTTACTTGTGTAAGTAATTTGTCAAGTGACGAATTACCTGTAACGTCCTAAGTCTGAGACAGAAATGGTGGAGTTGTTTTTGTAAAGAAACTATCACCAATCAAAAGTTACGCCATTTTATTTTTCCTCTGTTGAGGATAAACCAAGTATGCCCTCGGGGGGATGCTCTGTGGCATCTAAGGGAGTCTTGCCGCCCCTGGGTGACCCCGGTGCTCTGAAGTTACTGTTGATGCTTTCAAAGTGCGGTTGAAATGTTGCTCAAATTACAAGATGTGCTGCTTGTGGTTGTTTTCCTGACAGACGTCCGTAGCTCACCTGACACGCGAAGCAAGCAGTTAGGGGATCGTTCTAATGAGTATTTGTGTTGAAGATGCGAGTTAGGAGTCTTATGTGCCTTGCTAAGCCTCTCTAGGCTTTGCAAGATTTTGTGAAGTCTTAGCTTATTTTTGTCTGTATTGAAGTATTTCAATTATAAATATTCCATTAAGGATTTTTTTGAAATTTCACCTATAATTATTTTCATGACCATTGAATTTTTCACATTTTGTGTGACTAGTGAGAGATGTCAGAAAGAGAACGGCTAGTCTTACATCATTTAGCTACATAACAAAATTAGCTAAAATTGGAGAAATGTCAGTTCCTTTTGATACTTATCAGAATACTACTTCGGAGGATTGAATGATTGAGATTTATATTTTGTCTCGTAAATATAACGCAGTAGGCACTAACTACGAATCTCGTCAGAAACTGAATTTCAAATAGATTCCCTGAAATTCTTGCTTGTGGCTTGAGACCTGTAGCTAAAGCTGCTTGGCGCTGCTGCACGAGCTGGGTGGGATCTTTGGGATCTAATCTAATGGGATCTTTGTCGCAGAGGAGGTGAATGAAATTTGAAATTTCTTCAGTGGTTGGGTGAACACTCGGTTTTGTCCTCGGCCTTACTACTAGAATTTGGTACTGGAGTATGTGACTATTTATTGTAATACAATCTGCGTTGCGTGTGAATACTCCATTTGAACTTTTGTCATTCATATCAGTGTTGAAAAATCAGTCATGCACCTGTACCCTGTACATATTACTTCGTGCATATCACAGAGAACCGTAGTCAGGGAATTATCAAAAACTCCATTTTGGAATTTTTTTTAGGTCTGAGAAGCCAATGGAGAGACTCTCAACCAAAAAAATGTTCACAGCTGTGAGCCAGTACTCCACATGAGTGTTGTGGTTATTGTCGTCCGTTGGTTAGGTGCAAGACAGTTACGGGTTGCTTCTTACGAGTGTCATACCTTTGATGTGGGTGGCTTTGCGTTGAACTTTCACAAAAATTATACTTTGATATCCGTGAGGGTTAGCAAGTCAGATTTGAAAAGTTGAGTTTGTATACATATGAAGGTATAACTGTTTGTATACATATGAAGGTATAACTAGTATTGCTGTTTGCTTAGTTCCCTAGGAAGAAGAATTGAATTTGTTCGACAGCCATTGTTCGGTTTTGATGATTCAAACCCAAGTAGTTAAGTTGTAAATTTTGCACACTTATTTCTTGGTTGTTAGCTGATCTCGATCAACTGTTTCCTTGGCTTCAAGATGAACATTTCAAAGAATCATGTCTCGAATTGAGCTATCAAATAACTATCCATCTCTGCTCTATTTCTCTATTCCCGACAGAATTATCACTTTTTGCTAACTTTTGTTGCATTGAAAGATGTGAAATTTGTATCAGTTTTTCAAGTTCCAACTGTTGATTCCAGTTGGTGCTTAGAAAAGTTATTGCTGAGACAATAGAGGCTGAAAGTATTACATTCTTTAAAATTAGAATTCGTGTGTAATGAAATGGTTGCTTTAACATAAGATAAGATGCAGTTATCAATGATGTGACATGCCATCTGAGTTCATCGTTCATGGAAACTGAATTTATTCTTGAATATCAACAACACCGATGTGGAAAATTTTACATTGTCTATGGTTTAACTTGAACTTTTAGTTATTCGAGTGATACTGCAATTTGTTAGGCGCTGGATACTTCACGATGAACACCTTTGGAGGGAGTGGACCTGAGCCTCCGTATCCAGGCTACTCACTGCCTGCCATTGCGCTGCAGGTGAATTTGCTGGCATTCCAATCCCTTTTCAACTAATCATAAATGATCGAGCGCGCCCACCCCCTCATGAGGATACAACTAATGTATCATGGGAATTAGCACTCCCAGGAGGAAAATGTTTGAGGGCCTGAGCTGAGAGTTAGGTGGGCCTTCTTTTTGTTGAAATGAAATGTTTTTTTTTGTTATGTCAAGGACCACTTTTTTTCGGTTCACTGCTGTCTTGTTTTTCAGCACCTACTACTTTCTTCTTCAACTTTTATCTTGTTTCATGAACTTCTTTCTCAACTTACTGTTTCTATGCCTCTTCTGCATAGATTCCGCATTCCCTTATCTCCGTACTAAATGGCGCCTTCCTCCTTCCTTTCTTCGATACGCTCTTTTTTTGTAGCGGTTAGAGGGCTTAATCTAACTTGTAATCTGATCTAACAATCAAGTGCGCCCGCGCCGTCGAAAACGACGGCTTGTGCGTTGTCAACTTGAGTCTCATTCTTATCGTAAATGTTTTTCAATTGGTAAGTATATGATTGTTTTTAAACACCCCACCGTAAATACTGAAGTTATGCTTCAAAAGTTAAGCTATAATTCAGCACTAAAACTCATTTGGAGGATGTAACTATTGAGTGTATGGGAATTAGCTCTCCCAAAGGGGGAATGTAAGACTTTGAGCCATTGGTTAAATAGGCCTTTTGTTGAAATAGAACCCCTCAGGGGGATACAATTATTGTATCTATGGGAATTAGCGCTCCCAGGGGGACAATGTGAGGGCCCGAGCTAAAGGTTAGGTAGGCTTTCTTTTTGTTAAAATAACATAGGTTTTTGTTTTGTTCCGGACCAACTTTTTTTCGGTTCACTGCGTCCTGTTTTTTCAACACCTACTACTTCCTTCTTCAACTTTGATCTTGTTTCATGAACTTCTTTCTTATCTTACTGTTTCTATGCTCTTTCTGCATGGATTCCGCGTTCCCTTAACTCCATACTAAATGGTGCCTTCTTCCTTCCTCTCTTTGGATCGCCTTTGTTGCGGATAGGGAGGCTTAAACTAACTAATAATCTAATCTGTTGTAATAGAATGATTTTTTATTTTCAGTTAACCATCTCTTTTTGGCCCACTGCAGTCGTATTTTTCAGCACCTACTACTTTTACGTGTTTTGCAAACTTTTTTCTCAACGTAGTTTGCAAAGATTCCGCGTTCCCTCAAGTCCATACTAAATGGTTCCTTGCTCCTTCTTCTCTTTAGAATGCCTTTGTTGCGATTGGGGAGGCGTAAACTAACTTACCCAATTGCCACTAAAATAATCGGTTTGAAATGCTAAGCCTTTCTTCGTTTGATGTCTGACTTTTTGGGATGTGATTAACATAGGAGTAAATTTCGGTTTATATGAATACCTAACAGTTCAGGTATCTATTTCAGGTAAAATCACAGTTCAGGTATCTATTTCAGGTAAAATCACAGTTCAGGTATCTATTTTACAATCTGTGTCGTTATAAATACAATCAACGTCTACTTCCTTTTGAGCATATTTTTTGTTCATTTCTTTGTAAGGCAGCTGATATTTGGATTTATAATACTGGTGAGAGAGACAGAAATATTAACGAAACAAGCAAATAACCGTTTCCTATTGCACGAAGGAATAACCAAAAATGTTTTTTGAGCAATTTAAAGTAGCCAAAAAAGGAGTTGTCTGAAAAAAATGTTTTGGATCCGATTTTTTTTACCGCATAAGAGCATGAAATTTTTGTTTGTAGTTTGAGGAATTAATCGTGTATGTGGTGTAGAATCAGGGTAAGAGAAAAACTACTGAAAGAATGAATGGAAGCGGGAAGGAGGCTGGGTCTTGACAAAACTTAAGTTGGTTGAGAAGAAAAACTTTCTGAGGATGAACTTGAAATGAGATAAGACATATATTTTAAACAATAAACTTAAATAATCCCAGACATTCACATATTTTCATAACAACAACGCTACTCTGAAAATTCTCTCCTAGAACTGGAATAGCAACTAACTACACCAAGTTTGCATTAGCAGTTTTCAACATTTTTCTCTATCTCCGTTCACCTGTTCACTCAGGAGGCCCCTATGCACCCCAGCCAGCTGGACGACGCTGGGCTGAGGGCCGCTCCGCAGGGAGGCCGCCGGAAGAAGAAGAAACAGCGGGGGGGCGGACGAGGGGGTCGTGGAGGTTAGTGTTGTCATTTCTGTGTATTGAGGTCTGTTCATATTGTCATTTCTGTGTTTTGAGGTCGGTTCATATTGTCATTTCTGTGTATTGAGGTCGGTTCATATTGTCATTTCTGTGTATTGAGGTCAGTTCATAGTGTCATTTTTAAGTATTGAGGTTCCCCTCAGGGGGATATAACTACTGTATCTACAGGAATTAGCACTACCAGGGGGAAAATGTGAGAGCCCGAGCTGAGAGTTAGGTAGGCCTTCTTTTTGTTGAAATAAAATTTTTTTGTTCTGTTTAGGACCATCTTTTTTTCGGTTCACTTCTGTCCTGTTTTTCAGCAACTACTACTTTCTTTTTCGACTTTGTTATGAACTTCTTTCATGAACTTCTTTCTTAACTTACTGTTTCTATGCCCTTTCTGCATAGATTCCGCGTTTCCTTAACTCCATACTAAATGGTGCCTTCCTTCTTCCTGTCTTTGGATCGCCTTTGTGGCGGATAGGGAGGCTTAAACTAATAATCTAATAATCTGTTATTGGTATATGGACAGATGTTATTTGTTTTATTATGGGATACGCTAGTGATCCAATTTTCAACGTCAATGGATGCTAATGTCAATTTCCTAAAATTATTCAAGTTTTCAAGTTTATATCAAAGAAAAAGGCAACAATGTCTGAAAAATTCGTTGGTAGCTTAATAACGGTGCTATAGAGTTATTTTATTCAGGAGTGATAGTGTTGTAGGTAGCAAGACATGGTTTAAATTGACATTGTATTGAAACATTGTTCGAGAAAACATTGTATTGGTTTTTGCTCGCAAAATATTTTCAGTTAAGAATCTTACTAGTCAATACGTCGTCTGTTTTTTAAGAAGTAAGATTCTGGATAAGGTTCCGAGTAATCAAATGCAAGTGTATGAAAATGTGAGGGTAAAACCATTATGACATGTTCAATTCAACTGTGAAAATCGTCCACACGTGATTTTTTGGCGTGGAAATGAACTTCCAATGCTTTGAGAACCTCGCAACAACCGTAGTTTATTTTCAGGAAGGTTAAAATCCGGAGCATTTTTTACTAAAGAGATAATCAATAAGTCATTCATAAACTGTTAAGTGAAGTTTTCCAAAAGATTATTGTAGTTCAAAAGTTTCGTTGAATCTTAATTTAGCCAAAGAAGTACGTGAAATATCATAAAGGTATTATAGCCTCATGATTATATGTCAACTTCTAAACATTGTCTGTTTCCGTTTGGCTGAAATTTACTTCGGCATTGGCAGGAGAGGCACACCTCTAGAAACTATAGCTTGACTTAGTATTAAAACAAAGTAGACAGTAATGTACTTTGACTTTTCGTTTGCGAGGAAAGATTGTGGCTTGCTAACAAAAACTATTTGTATAGTTTATTCACAAATATTCCTGTATTTGTGCATTTCCGTCTAATTTAGAATCTCTAAACAAAAAGCTAGAAAAACACCATGTTCAAAAACAAGCAATAAAATCTTAGAGTCGCCTGTTTAATATAGTTATAGTACTTAAATTTCCTCTATTTTGTACATTACATGTGCTTTTTGAAGGAAAAGCGTAGTTTGATGGGGAAAGTAGTTGCAACATTTACTCTATTAATGTTCATCAAACATGTTCAAAAGGAGGGAGAGGAGGAGGCGGCGGCAGCAGCAGCAGCAGCAGCAGTGCAGCAGCTTCCGCCGGGCCCTGGCCCGAGGACCGACAGCAGGCGACTGCAGCGAACGAGGGTGAGCGTCTCTTTGTGTGGTTGATACCAACATTTGATTACTGACTGGATACTGTTTGTCTTATTCAGATTAGTCTTCTTTCGTTGTCGTACATGGCTGTTGATTTTTGCATAAATGACTTAACAAGTTATCTATTCTTTTGTAGGAAAGCGTCGTACTACTTTCACTCATCCTGAAAGGAAATGTTAGTATGTAATTCTGGAAAGGGAAGATTTAACCTGATTCAAGCTTGGAAAAATTATTCCTGGAGGAGATAGATCACATGTTCATGCCATCAAAATTTGTTGACCTTGTAGTGTGCCACTAGAGCAAGCTGCCTTCTCGTGCGCAAGAAGAAGAAATAAGCCTTCAATATAAAATTGAATGTTATTCATGTGAAACGTCACTCCTGCAGTTAACATACCAGTATTTACCGCGTACGCGAATGAGAAAAAATGTTTCAAATGGCTGAATGAACCTTCATTCTTTCTCAGTTAAAAAGTAAAGAATGCTCATTTTTTCCCTGTTAAGTTTAATTAAAGAAGGGATAAAAGTCAACTGTTTGGCTGGTAATGTACATACTTTCAGTTGTAAAATTGATCGGATGATGCGTTAATATTGTTCTGGTTATTTGTTTACTATTAAAGGTGATCAGTAACGATGTTTCTTTGAACGTATAAAGCAAATAAATGCTGAGTGCATTCAATTTTACAATTTGTACAGCAACTTGTGTTCAAACTGAGGATCGTTATTTGCTTAGAATGGAAATTACTATATTGATTTTTCTCTCATATCAGAGCATTGATCTCTTTGAAGTGCCTAAGAGATAAATTTTTTTGAAAAGTGCTGTACAAAAGGCATGATTGTAATTATTGATCTACAGTTTACAGCAAAGAATAGTTCTTGTTCAATATCAGAGATGTCACTGAATCCTGTTGGTATGAGTATGATTCTCCCGGAATCTCTTTGCCCGATGTCACAGGACCAACTGTGATTCTAGTATCAGGTATGAGAGGAACTTGTGTTTTTCGTTGAACTTGTAGCAAATTTTTCGTTTCTTAAAGAGAACAGCAGCGCAGCTCGAGAACTCGAGGAGCAGCAGCAACAGCAACTCACAGCCTCTCTCATGAGTCACATCCTCGACCAGAAAAAAATGGTGAGTGGCTGCCAATTACGGCTTCAACATACAGCTGCAGGTTTGCGCATACAACCGCAAGTTGTCCCTCGCAGCTACATAGTCCACGTAAATAAAGCAAAGTCTAATGTGTGGATTCAACAAATGCGACCATATTGCGATCGACTCTCATTTTATATTAGTCGCTAATATTGATATGCCGTGATTTAATTCTAGTCAGTTCTGTAGTGGAAGCATTCAGCTGATGAGAATTGACCATTTTTACTTATAATGAAAATCTGAGAAGGTAGTAATCGTAAAAGACCGATGTAAGTCACTTGTCAATTGTGTTAGCACCTCAATTTCAAGTTTTCGAGTCGGCATTTTAAGAACCTTTCTGGTTTTTCACCCTTAGAATTTAGAGCGATGGGATTCATGAGTCTAGATGGTAATTGCACAAGATATATCAGATTGAGCGAGAGGGTGCTAGGCAACTCGAATTAAACGGGATGGTGGGCTGTACTTCCTTTCACGCGGGGTTGAAAAAATGAATTCACAGATTGGACAGTGGCGTCCACATTGTTTAAGATGGCCTACTTCTTTAGACTAACTATAACTATTGGTAGTCTACCATATGGGTTTTTATTAACACTCAACGTTTCTCGATGTACATACTTTGTAGGTTTGATAAATAAGATTGAGTTACTGCTGATAGAACAGATTAATGTCCAATCTAGGATTAAAGATATTTTATTCATGTCGTACCTGTGAGTGGAGAATTTTTTCGGTAACCATAATTTGTTTTTATGCTCATCAGATGGGAAAAGCCTTCCCAAATGATGTCCACTATTTTCATGCGTTTTGAGAAAGTCGAAATGAATGAACCATAACTTCGTTTGAATGAACATTATCGTTCCGTAGCTAAATAAATCTTACTCTACAGGAACTACTCAAAAACCCAACAATTCAGCGGTTCATCGATTTGAAGCAGCGGCAGCTGAAACCCCTGTAGAAAGTTTCCTCCTGGTCTATAAATGCTAAGGGTAAAGTAACTCGACAGTTTTTGTATTGTTTTATAATTAGGATTACTATGTTAAAAAACATCTACATTCATTTGAGGCGGAAGAATGAAAAGGCACAGCTGATTTCTTTGGCACATTCTGAACAAATTTGTAAGTCATGCGTGCTACACTAAGTAACGTTTTAGGAGCAAAAGTATGTTCATGCAGCGCTTAAAGCAAGATAATATTTAAGAGATAAATTGTATTCTCTGTGCACAGACTCATGAATGGGACGATAAACTTTTATCGCCTTCAAGGCAGATGGTTTTGTGAGAAATTGGATTCAATTGAATTTCGCAAATATTTCATTAATCTTCTTCGACCTTATTGTCGCTTGTCGAAAACGTTGAATTCAATTCTGACGGTTTGCTTATGAATACTACATTCTATCCATCTACACACAACATTTTAGTCAATCGTCATAAATGCACTCTTTCGTTGTTTGTTAATCGTGTTGCACCCAATTTTATTTCAAATGATTAAGTTTAAAATACTGTCATTTATTTAAGTAAAATTATTGTTCCATTAATTGAAGTGAGAAAAAACATTTCTGCTTCAGTAATAATTGTAAAATTTTAATTTCCAAGGAATTCACGTTAGTTAGATATAGAGTTTTAACATTTAAAAATCAATACCTACCTGTGTTTTTTATGTTGACATTGTTAAATAATATTTATATTTTTCATAGACTGTTAATAACCACTCGAAGACTGTGTCTGTTGGGCTTGAACACGACGGCAGCAGGACGACCAACACCGCATCAGGCGGCGCTGGTCTTGTACTTGGAGAACAGATTGTACAGCACACGCAGCGTCGACTTTAGGTCTTTATTCACGATATCTGCGCAGGCCAACCAATTGTATTTCATGAGCAAATAGACATTTATTGGCCGAGGTACCAACTAGCAAAAGAAAAATAAATAATTCTTCATTTTACTGCATAGACGTTTCAAGACAAGAGTGGCTAGCATTACGCTTGGATACGAGGATGGAAGTGTCAAATCAAACGCTTGATAAAACGTGCAGAAAAGAGAAAACTCATTGTGTAGTACGGAGACATTATGCTAAACGTGCTGGATATGTCATTAAACTGAATATTGAATCCTTAGTGAACTCAAAAATATTCTCGACTACACAGATATATTTTCAATATCTCATATCTTTAAGTATAAAGAAAAAATTATGGATTAAATTTTTGCCAAGTTAGTTAAATCATAACCAATAATCACTGATGCGCTTTCACAAAAACATCTCGAGAAATATCTGCAAATATAAACCAGTGTTCAACAGTTGTCTTTAGAGTACATATTTTTATTGCAGGGTAGCTAATCGTATGATGGGATAAGACCTAAAAACAATGCATTAGACTTAACAAGGCTTGAAACAACTTTATGAACGGCGTTGAAAGTATCCACCTCATTTTCAATACGTAAGTTCACTCGTATTTCACTGCTAGAATATAGATGATAAATACACCATGACTCACGGAAATGACTGACACCTCCTGACCGCTCTCAAAATGCTAGCCAAGTTGCGCATCCGAGAAAAATATCTCTGCAAAATGGCATCACTGAACGATAACCGATATTCACTCGGTGTAACAATGCCAAGAGTCGTAAACCTAAACAACTCACTGTTGAGATTTTTTTTGAACACCCCGTGCAAAAGTTCTACTTGGTTATTTTGCGCTTTCATTTTTTATGAAGGACAGAACGATCTAAACTAAATGAAAGCTAATTTTTTTCCTCAATGCTATTATGTGCACTGAGATATCTTGGCGAAGAATTATTCCTGACACATTCATATTACAGACAACTTTCCAAAAGAATTTAGTTAAATCGTACCTAGAATTTAGTGTAAAATGACTTCGATTCACGGCCTTAACCAAACATTGACTCGAGAAAATACTTCCAGCATATAGTACCTACCTATCAATGAACACCCAGGCCTCTTATATATTGGAAACACAGAGTGAAAATAAGAACAGACATAACTGAAATTGCTACTTATTTAAACGTAAACAGAAATTAGTTATTCCATCCACTTGATAGTTATGACCAGAAGCGGACCAAATTTATTAAATTTAAGTTTGGGAATAACGGAGCTAAACTGGGCAAAAGAAGCTAACATGGGCCAGTTATTCCAGTGTTGACTCACCCTCAGGTCGAGCCTTAGGTCTGTCGAGGCCAGCGTCCATCATGAGCTCAAACGCGGCGTTCACATTGTGGAGCTTTTCATCGAAGCCCTGAAATAGAGAAGAAGGGTTGGTTCACGCTTAACATATTTGCTCCGTTATCGACGCACATGATGGCATTTCCACCCATGCAGGAAGTATGGTCAAAGACGAATCTGCTCCTGACTAATAGGGTTCATTATACGGGCTTACAGTGACCTTAAGCATTGCATATTTTAACTCTTCAAATGACCGACTCGAAAAAATAGTAAATTATTGCCAACTTTCTCCAGTCAAACCAGGGTACTACATGTATGCCTTACAAGCTGGGCTGAGAACATTCAAAAGGCAAACCAAGGTTTCAATTAATTTTTGTAGACGCATATGCATTATTGTTCCCACAGTGTCTATCGTAAAAAAAATTTCCTACACTAAATTCTAATCAGGTACTCTTGAAACCCTATTTTCAGAGTTGGACATCATCATTTATGATTTGCGCTGTTCGTTACTTTCTATATCTCCGTCCCCCAAAATGAAAATGAAGAATACCTGATCTCAAACAGAGAAATCGTACACAAACAAATCCGCGAATTTTCAAACGGAACGTTTCAATCAATTAGTCTAGTTTTGTTTTTTCTTCAGTCTTTGCCCAACCGGGAAAAAACTAAAGAAAAAATAAAAAGTAACGCAAAACCACAATCAATCAAACATAACAGCTTCACTAGAAACTTTGCTGAACGCAGAGCTGCGCTTATGTACTTAACAGTAAATGAATATCCTGTTATGTTCATAAAGTGTAAGGGCTATACGAATGGAGTAAATTGTATGGTGATCCGTAACAGTACTGAGTAGAACCGATTGGGAGTAATTGGATCATCTTTTTTTAATATTTGAACTAAATCATGGACCAAAGCGTTCAACTTTGTTGCCATCTAGGTGCAAAAAACTGCAAATGAAAGACTAGCATTTAGTCAAATACAGCATGCGTTTTGAAACAAACTCAACAGCTGACTACTGACGCCTACTGATGCAAAACCATCACCGGACTATTCCATCCGTTGCAGCTGACCTGAGGTGCGCTGTAGAAGAAGTAAAGTGGCACAAAGTAGCCCTCCAGGAGGCCCATGAGGAGGCACAAATGACATCCGTCATGGAACTCCGTCTCGACGTCCTGAACCTCCAAATTGAGGCGATTCAACTGGCGGTTGACGAAGGTAACGAGGCTCTGTGTAGAAAGTGGACAAATTAATAGAAAAGAATCAAATTACAACTCTGTTAAAAACGATTGATTAAAGTCAGTTAGAGCTTCCCCAACAACAAAAAAAGTCTCCCCGAAGGAGGGAGGCACCATTTTGAATGGAATTAAAACAATGGAGAATTTATGCACAAGGTGAGCCTCACACTCATTGCATAGAAATAGCAAGATGGATCAGTTCATGAGGGAATAAAAATTGCAGAAAAAGTAATAGGTGCTGGAAAAAAGACGGTTGTGAGCCTCAAAAAATGGTCCGTAACAAAACAAAAAACTTTCATTTCAACAAAAGGAAGGCTTACCCAATCTTCAGCTCAGGACCGTACATCTTCCTCCTAGAAGAGTTAATACCCATAGAGATACAGTAGTATCACCCGAAAAGCCCGTTATATCAACGAGCTAGTTTGTCGGGGTGGAATTTTTTGTGTTGTTATTCTTGTGTTATTATCGATGCGGGAAAGCCCACTTCAGATACGGTTACGTATATAATGCGCTGTAGTAAGAGAGAGTCAGGCAGAAGTAGTCAGAGAGTCACCGCCGAGTCTGCGGCGTGTGCCAGCACAGCGGTGCTGGGGCGGTGCCCTGCCCGTGTACCGTTCATTGTATATCTCAGCTCATCACTCCCATAAAGAATCGTCGCGAGCTGCGTGTCACTACACCCCACCCCTTCTCGTGAAAGATATAGGCGCAATCTCTAGAACCGAACCTCTAGGACCTCAGGAACTTGAACAATCGTGACAACCCGAGAACCCAAAATCTACAAGTTCCTCTATAGAATTTACTCAAACTCGGTGGGCAAGTGAACTATGTAGTAGATGCAAACACAGAATCAGAAATTTATTCATGCATGTATCTCCCCTTGATCTTCAACCTTTCCCATTCAACATAGAAAAAATCGTTGTCTAAACAACGGCGTTGTTCAAATTGAGAAATCACAATGATATAGATAGATTTTAATCCCCCTAGGGAACATTAATGCACTCATTTGAAGCTTTTCATTTAGGAATAGTACATTTTGCGAATATATTCATTTTCGTTAATCCCAGACACCAATTGTATTTTTTTCTCCCGAAACAACAACTGGAGCTTTTACATGCAGCACAAATATTAGTATGTAGTAACAGCCTGACAGTTCAGTTGACTGTTAACAATCACTGCAAAAAAAAAACAACAGCAATGTGAATAATTATTTAACACTTCTTCAGGAAAACTAGTTTCATCGAAAATGAGATTAAGTTGTACATGCAAGAAGAGGGATGAAAGATGGTGTCAAACGAGTTAAATGGTAAAAAACAAATATTAATGCATGATATCATACATAAAGATGATTTTCCCAGTTGACTAAAAAAGGTTGGTAGATGGTACAGTAGGATAGCTGCTCTGATGGTACCCTTGCATTTTCAGTGTGCAAAAATGAAAGTATTTTATGTTAATTTCAGGTATTAGGTTCGTTTCGAGAAAGGGATGAAGCTAAAGCTGTGTTCTTTCCTTCTAATATTACAGGAATATTGAGAAGCAATGAGATAATAGTATTCTACACAAACAAAATTGCTCGTATCATTCGATGTAGAAATAGAACAGGAATACAAGGCACAAATGAAAAAAGACTGTGTGTTGCTTTGAGATCATGTAACATCCTTTACCGTACCCGCTTGACAACTTCGAGTTTATCAGGCGACTGGTCAAGCAGGGCATCGAAGGCATCCCTCTCGTGACGGAGGCCGAGGTCGTCATATACTCCTGCACAGAGATAGAGTTCCAGAACTTAGTATTAAATAATTTTAAAAATTTGTTCACCACAAGAGATACAGAAGTAGATTGATTCTCAAGTCTAGTACAATGGTCAAATTCGAGTATTGCTACCTGTTAGCCCATATAAGTTCAGTGACCTAGATAATAAGAACACAAATAATGATAAAAGGAAAATATTTTCATGGAATACCTGTAATAATCTGTATTTTAAAAGACCACATCGTTTAAACTTCTCTACTATAATCCAGTGATTCTCTCTCCTACAGCATATTTTTTCACTAATAGCTATCTTTCTCTAAAACATTATACACTTCACAGATTAGATTACATGATAGTTTAAGCCTCACTAACAGCACGCAATGAAGGCGCTCCAAAGAGAGGAAGGATGACGGTACTATTTAGAATGGAATTAAGGGAACGCGTAATCTATGCGCAGGTGCATAGAAACCGAAGGTTTCGAAAAAAGTTCATGAAACAAGGGGAAAAGTTAAAGGTAGTAAGAGCTAAGAAAATAAGCAGGACAGCAGTGAACCGAAAAACATGGTCGTAACAAAACAAACCAAGAAAAACTATTCCATTTCAACAAAAGGAAGGCCTACCTAACCTTTAGCTCAGGACCTAACATCTTCCTCTTGGGAGCGCTCAGGAACAGGAGCTGTAATTTTCTTTCAGGGATAAACTTACTCAAACGAGAATGGGATAACTCCGGATAATGAGATTAAATAGGCATATCAAAGTTATTAATATCTAAAAAAACATTCCATCCAGAGCATTGTTATTTACATATTTAGATACTATGGACTAACATTCTCATTTAGGACGACTAGATGAAGCAATGTCTAATTATATTTTACACCAAAATCGACAGGCATTAAAAAAACAGCAAAATTTGGGTAAGTTGTAACTGCAGGTTGTATTGCTACTTTTTGCAGCACAGCCTTCATGTTTCTTTTCAACAAACAATGTTACTTAGTATGAATAAAATCACAAACGCATTGTATCAAAACATTTACTCTTGGCATTCAGACCAGCTGGTTTTGACTAGAACAATGTCATTATCAATGAATACCATCTGTAAACAGAAAAAACATACATTATTTAAAGTAGAGAAATATATAGTGGTCACATATAAAGAAATTCTAAGATATAGTGAATAAAGGAGCGGCAGATTGGTCAATACTTGAAACAGGCCTAAATTTTAAAAATGTACAATGATTCTAAAATTCGCAAATCAGTATTGGAAGTACAATCTAAAATTTTAAAATGATTCAGAGATAGAGGATGGTTGGTGTTGTCACAGTGCTGTCTAGGGGATGAATGAGGTGCGACTGAAAGCGGGAGTTTGGTTCGGAAAGATTTGCCCAGATATTTGGTTTTAGTCGAAACCAGCTGGTCTGAATGCCAAGAGTAAATGTTTTTATACAATGCGTTTGTGATTTTATTCATACTGTGAGTGCGCGACCCGCGAAATTGTGCAATTTCGGACAATGTTACTTATACTTTTATTATAGTATAACTGTAAATCTTCTCATTCTTTTCAGCTTTGCAAGTAAATTCAAGTCTACCATAAGAGACTAGTAGTAAGCCCAAAATAATTCTGAGTGAAGCATCAGTAGCACTGATAGCTTAGTTTATAAGTTATCTCTCTCAATCTCTTCAGATCATGTGAATAATTCTGCTATACTGGGTTACTCGCTTGTAGGCATATTATCTATTTCACTGATATTTAGTTCTTACTTTCCTTTTATGGATTATCATTACCTTTTTTAATATTTGAAGTTCTTATTTTAACTCCGAGTTATGGAATTTTTTTACTTCATATTCATATTCAAGATGAGATTGTGTAAAATGTTTTTTTTAGTTATGCATTTTCATTTGTAAATTCCATGTTTTCTTCTTATTTTTGTGTGTTCATTTTTCTCTATCTTGCTCAAGATTACTATTCAAGTTGCCCTAGTTCCTACGTTTGTTTGAAACATGTACTGTATTATGTTTGTTAAGTAAATTGCACGTTGGATCCCAAGCTCCTCAGGTTTCCTCCATTGGTCTCATAGTTACTTCAAATGGCAGGTAATTAATTTAAAATTTTGCATTATTTCCCAGTGTCTCCTTCCCACCCGTCTATGCTCCATTAATCTAGCTCTTCCGATTCATGTTCCGCTAATTTAGTCTTCTGCAATCCACACTTCTTTATTCAGGCTACCCTAGGCTTTAGGAGTCTCTCTTTCTTCTTTACCCAGTTCCATCAAAATCTGTCATCCACTACATTATCATTTTTCAATAGCAACTTAGCAATTCGAAGAGTTTTATTCTCCTTTCTTACTAATTGCCACCAATAAATTAGAAGATAACGAGTTGATCTCATCTGCGGGAGACAAACGGCAACAAACTAATATCACTGTATTAATTCAAATAACTACAGCAACTAATTATTCAATATTTATCTTGAAGCATCAATAAATTTGCCCCTCGTGCAATAAAGTGGATATATTGACCGACACTTTGGATTATTTAATAATTTAAAATAATTGGAAAGGCCAAAGAGTTTTAAGAGCATAGCCATGAAAACTTCACCATGACGAGGCTGTTGAACGCTCCACTATCATTAAAAAAAATCGAAATTTTCATCCAAAGCGAATTACAGAACATACCGTTTTCACTGATATTTCTAAATGTACTCGAACGTTTTTACGTTATTATCACGAAGTAGACCGAATAACAAAAATGAACAAATCTTCTGAAGCATTGTCATGAATCAAAGGGAAACCAGTGGGTTCCTCTGGGCTGCGTACAACATAATCTGCAAATACTGGAATCCATGGGAATCACACTCTCGCAAACTAAATATTTATTCATAAAGTTACGCTCCATTCCGAGCATGTCTACACATTGTGATACATGCGACGCCTTCACCAAGAGCTTTTCCACATCCGGTAAAAATTTGTACCACCTACATTTACTATTCAGAAATTCTGACAATTTTTTTCGACCATCACCCAGCTTCTTTTCAGCACAGGCTTACCGTTAGATTAGATGTTAATTTAAGAATCCTTAACCGCAATAAAGAGGAAGGCACCATTTAGTATGGAGTTGAGGGAACGTGGAGCCTAGGCACAAGGTATATAGAAACAGTAAATCGAGAAAAAAGTTCATGAAACAAGATAACAGTTGAAGAAAGTAGTAGGTGCTGAAAAACAAGACAGCAGTGAACCGAAAAAAGATTGTCTTTAACATAACAAAGAGATATTTTATTTCAACAAAAAGAAGGCCTACCTGTCAGCACGAAACCTCACATTTTCCCTCTAGGAGTGCTAATTCCCATAGATGCAACAGTTGTATCCCCCTGAGAGGCCAGGCTTACCGTCATTCCAGCTACCCCTTTTGCATTACAAAATCAAATGATGACCACACCCACACATTTCCCATGAGCTGCATCTGTTCACCTCAATGGTCATGACCTCACCTGTGAGCTTCTCATTGACGCATCTGTGATTGAGGACGCCATCCCTCTTCTGGACGATGATGACCTCAATGATGACGTTCTCAGGCAGGCGGATGGGAGCCCGAAAGTGGCGCACGAGAGCCACCAGCAGGTGAAGGATGGCCACCAAGTTCTTGCTGTGGATGCTCTCAACGCTCCACTTGGGTTGGTACTGCTGCATGCCTCCCACTCCCAGGATCTGTTGAACCGCACAGCTAAGTAGCTCCCTTGTCAGTCTTCAATCCCCTCAACAGCATGAATATTATAGAAAACAGGGACACAACTAAACCAACAACAATTCCAGACGATGTTGTTAGGATGGAGAAACTGCGGTACATCACTGAAACAAATACAAAATCCACGGGAAAATATTTAGAAAAGAACAAAACAAGGAGAATATCAGACTAGATAGTTTAAACCACACTACTCACAACAAAGGTGTTCCAAACAGAAAAAAGGCATCATTTAGTCTGCTGTAGTTACGAGATCGGGGAATCTATGAATAAAGAATCTCACACAAGACATTTTCCTCATGCATAAAAACAGTAAGTTGGGAAAGAAATTTATGAAACAAGATTGAAGTTGAGGAAGAAAATAGTAGGTATTAGAAAACAGGACAACAGTGAACTGAAAAAAGATATTTGTTCAATACAAGAAACCTATTCCATTTCAATGAAAATAAGGCATGCCAAACCTCCAGCTCCAGACCACACATTTCCCTCCTGGGAGTGGTTATTTCCATGAATAGAATAGTTGTATCCCCACTGAGGGGCAAAACAGAGAGAAAAGAGTTATACAGAATAAGAGTTGGTATAGATGTAGGCTTACATTGTTGGCGGCACGGAGCACTTTGTGTAGCTTCTGGCGCTGGCCCTCCTCGCTCAGCGTCACCTCAGGGACGTCGTCCAGCGTGATGCCCGTCAGCCGCTCTGCACGCAAAAACAAAAATGTATGCACAAGTCAAACGTTTTAAGTACATATCACTATAATAAATCAAACATTTTCACACACTACAATTACTTTCAAACTCTTCATTAGAGATGTACCACTTAATCAGAACCGGTACTTCTTGTAGGTATCAGCACTGGCATCAGCATAAGCTAAAAACAACCTATTTGAGTCAAAACTTGATATGTCGAGGGAGTGCATCCATCGTCACACTAGCAAATATTTTAAGTTTCTTTTGATTGTCAACAAAAAAAATTTGAATAAATTCAACAACCGTTTCCATTCAGTTTATTCAGTGTAAAGTAAGAGTTTCATAATTTTTCTTGCAATACTACTGTCCTGAAATGATTGCTTCAAAGTAACTTTCTAGTTGGAATAATAATCATTGAAAATTACGTAGATACTGTTTGCCACTATGACAAATTTTATTCTGTACTTTTGGAGTTATATTTAATCTATAGGACCAATAATTTGGAAACAACCTAAACATTGTTTCTATTATTTTACAACACATTAGCATGTAACAAGGACTTTTGCAAACCACGGAACGTTTTCCTCTTTGTACCTCAAAATGAGGAATGGAAATTTTGAAAAAATGCATACTACTACTTCATTGCAAAAATAACCAGGATCACACATCATCCCCTAAGAGCTCCATAGTATATATGGATTATGCTGTTGTGATGCAATGATATTATTTCTCATGTACTAAACGTGGGTATAGAACTGACAGATCACTGATGGAAATAGAAATTTTTGAAAAATCATGGGTGCATGGAAAATGTACCAAAGATTACGATTGTAGTGATTGGGCTTACATACTGAAACATAATTACAGTACAAAACACAAATTGATATAAACACTTTGCTGAAAAAATAATAATTAATTAGAATTTAATTAATATCTTTGCTCTTTACTCTCAGTTCAGCCAATAAATGAGTAAAACTTTTGGTTTTTGGATTTAGTAGGCAAAGAAATATTTTGAATAATTCTGAATTGAGGGCAAAAAATCAGCATTGGAAACAACAAAAATTGTTACTGTTTATTTGCATTGGTTTTTTTAAAATGTGTTTGACTACTCTGATATTTTTTAGTTATTTATACATTTCCCAAACAAAATTGTTAATGTTAAATTGTTAATTGTTAACCCAAACAAAAGATTTCAAAGTATTTGATTTTTCTCCATGGCCCTGAATGATAATGCCCAAGAAATATTCACTATGCAAAATTCTTGATAAATTTAAACTAATCACGCATGAATTCAACTCAATGCCTATGCTGAACACTAACGGTAGTTACAGTAGACACCAATGGATTCTGTCAAACATCGTACAATGCAATATGCTGACATAGTTTTTTAAAAGAATAATATGTACGTAGAAATATGCTTAACATGCAAAATTAATAACTCTTGACCATAAACAATACTGTTCCATATATCAAGGCACAACTCCGTAACTAGGATTTTAGGCAGCCAAGCACCCAAGCAAGGAATGTGTGGCAGCAGGGCAAGTCTGAAATCAAACATATCAATCATTTCAGTAAAGTTCAGAGCATCACTGAACAGCCTTGCAGAAAACTCTGTTACCGAGGATTTTTTTCTTCATGGAAAAAACATAAGCCTATTTTGAAAGATATGAATTCACTACACAGTTGTATGCTAACAAATTTCATAAGCCATTGTCTCATTTACATAGCTACAACCACTATACAAGTTATCACTCACTGACTAGTTCAGTAAAATACACTGTCATCCCACAGCCACAGCAAGCATCACCAGCACACTCCTTTTTTGTGCTCCACTCACCAATAAGCTTGTGCAGAACACAGCCATCATACAGGTCGTCCTCCATCTCTCTGACAATAATTCTGTCAGGGGCTAACACATCATTGAGCCAGTCAATGAGAACCTCCACCAGATGTATCAGCTTAGGGTTTGCATTCGATCCTGGTGCTATCATTGAGCGTTCTTCATTATCCTCTGGTGAAGAAAAAATTTTTGTCAAATATTAATATCTGCAACATATTGTAGAGAAATTTTTGGTGCAACCTACAGTATGTAATATATCAAAACATGTTTGATTATATTTTGTAGTTATGTTGCAACAACTAGTTAATTGCACAAGTATTAAAACATGTCAAGTCAATTTGATGTGTCTCATTATTTTAGACATATAAAATATTACTAGAAATCAAATGAACAACTACATTGTGTCATGTTTATAATATATTTGTATGTATATATATATATATATATATATATATATACATATATACATACAGATGCAGCACTGTTAGAAATTCAAAGGGTAAAGTTTTATAGGCATTTACTTACGGAGCTCATAATCTTCAAAAGGCATGTTGGGTAGGAATGGAGCCCCCGGAGCATCGATGGCATGTTTGCCCTCAGTCACCACTTCATTAACTGTAAAAGTTATGTTTATGGAAATAAAATTTCTTTATTTTATTTGAGAAAATATTAACATCTGCATGATGAGCTGTGTAAAATTAGTTCACATAGCAAATTCAGGAGTATGTTCAACCTGGCAAGGCTCAAGTCTATCTTTGTATCTCAGGGACAAAATTCAGCAACACAGTGACAGCCTTAAACTTGAGTAAACTCCTTTTTAGAACCTGGACATAATTTCACAAAGAGCAATTGTTAATACAAAAAATTAGTTTTCAGGCTTACACAACATTTAGCCATATTTTCAAAGTATAATCTTGATAAATATTAATGCTCAAGTGAAAAATATCAATCAAAGTTATCCACATGAAAAAAAACAGAAAAATAATATTTTTGATCAGTTTAATATCTTTACAACATATTTTAAACTTCAATAAGCACTAAACTGTGTAGGAAATAAAATTAGGCCAAAAATGGACAGGAGAACTGTATAAATTTACTTTTTTGAGCATACAAAGTAAATTTTACATCCAATCACTATAGGCTATAAAATAGTGATTTCTAAAGCGGGTGCTACCACCCCTGGGTTGAAACGCTCATGGGGGGCGGTAGAGCCCATCTTGGAAAGTTTTTATACATGGCTAATTCATTTTTTCAATACCTTGCTATAAAATTCTAATATAATTAACCACCAGGAGGTGACAAGATCTCAAGGGAGACAGTAGATAAATTTCCTGAGAATGGGGTGGCAAATAAAAAAGTTTGGGAACCACTGCTCTACAACAACCATTTTATTTTTGCAAGCAATGGTCAATGTTTTCCTTATAAAACAGAGTTAACCTGCTTTAGCACACTATACTGCATATGACATGGCCTCTTAAAAATGCAAAAACTGCTCTAATAAGATCTCAATGTATTTTAATGTCAAAAATTTTTTTGGAAAGAAGATCTAATTATTAGATTTTTAGAAACAGTTTTTACAAACCAAAATAAAATTTAATCAAAGTGTTTTAGCTGAACTAGGACTGAGGCTGTTTCTCATATGAATATAGTTCTATACAAATGCACTAAGGAACATGAAATATTTACAGTTACAGTATTTTTTGTATTGCTAAAAAACTATGGTTTCCTAAACTTTCACATTCAGAAGAAAAATTGACAGGTACCAAAACATTGATAAATGAATTTTACTGCAACTCTGTATAATGTACATTAGTTGATAAGGCAAGCCTGATTTTGATCACCGTTTTTGTTAAATATATCAGAAATAAAACTAAAAGAAAAAATTTAATATCAGAATTGGTTGATTGAAATTAATTATATGTAATAAAATTGGTTTACAATTCTTTAGCCACAACAATGGTTATCCCAAAAAAGCAAGAAAGATAAGAGAAACTATATACACATTTAGTTAAAACAAACAGTAAAACAAGGAATCTACACAAAAGGTATGTTTCTAAATAGGATGCCTTGGCCAAAATAATAAAGTTATGAAAGAAGAAAAAAAACAGAAAAAGAGGCCTGAAAACTAAAAGCAGCAAACTGGACACAAAAACCAGATGTCTCAGAGGCATCTTGATAGCTGAGGTAACTTAGCAGTGTACTTTGGAGAGTGTTAATTCCCATAGGACAGACAAACCTAAGCCTATTGCTCATTCTATGCTCATGAAGGAGCTAAAATTGATGTAATTGCCAGCCTTCTTTGGCATTTGATAGTTAAATACTCAAAATTTATTATTATTTCAATAATACAGTTCAGTAACAACAACCTTCCACATATGGTTCTATCTTGTATTACACATGGGAATGATTAATTATGCTTACTGCTTTCTGGACTGAAAAAACATTAGAATATGATTAATTAGCAGGTTCCAATGGGAGTGTTAGAACCAATGATGAAAGTTTCAAACTTACTGCAAAATATAGCAATAGCCAGCTAGCCAGTCAACAAAATTTCAACTCGTGAATCACATCACTTCCTAACAGGTCAGATGAAGTTTTGTTTTTTAGTTGATATATAATTCTAGTGGCATTTCGAAGCAAAACATCAATGAACACCAATTTCCACTCAGTTTACACCTCACACAGAAAATAAATTATATTTAACAGAGAAATGAGAAGCATAATAACCATTATTTAAAGTAGAAAAGTAGCAGGTGCGTTTAGAAATAAGCACAAGAATTGTTTACCTTCTTTAACTTTCTTCTTCCGTCCCAAAGTTCCAAATTTGTCCCAGAAGCTCTCATTATTGGCTTCTTCTTTCTTTGGAGAGAAAGGGCTTTTCGGTCGTGTGGTTGCCATGACGGTGTTCCCAACTGCAGCAAAACACGAAATTCAGGCTAATAAGGGCACCACTGTAGACAGGTGCAAGAATACACACAACCCTTGCCAGACGTTGGCATTGAGACAGCTGTGAATGGTGTGGAGGCGAAAGTGGAGGCGGTGAATGAGTAGTAGTACGGAGGTGTGGCACTGCTCCATGTCCGTAGAAAATAAATTAATAAGGGTAACTAAAATATAAATTTTATAACAATTCTGTTGAATTTAAACAAAGTACAAAATAAATGAGCTGAAATAGCATCCGTGAAAAAACATCTTCCAGAGCATTTAACAAGTATCAGATATTTTTTGTTAACTTCGTATTGATGACGCTGGCAGTACAGAAAAGCGGGGTCTTGATCAAAATGATTTGTCAATTGTTCTAAGATAGAACTATCATAATTAAAAGTTGATTCTGAGAGATGCAATTCTCGCTTGAATCATTCATATGATGTAAATTACTACAATTTTACATACAAAATTGTGAATTTTTAGGGTTACATAACTGTTTGTTCCGTAAAATCAACGTTTAAGAGATGTAAATGTTCTACACGAAATGAAATTGAATGCATAGATGCTATTGACATCACTTTACTTAGAAACAAAACAAAAAAAAACATCGGCATCTTAGGATGCTTTATTTCCAATCAAGTCTGATACATATGATCTTGAGCATTGATTTTTCAAATGCCTTATAACTAACACTATATATAAGACATCATGACGGTTCCCCCGTTAAGCCGGTACCCATTTCCGACACCTGGGTTGAGTGGGGTATTGTGCTTGAGCTTTCCCTTATACCCAACGGGGAAAATCGACGCGCCAGCGCCGGGATACGAACCCTCGACTCCTACATGCAAGGGCGATGCCCTTAACCACACTGCCACTGCGAGCACTTAATCCTGCGAGCACAGTACTTTATCAGATCCTAATGTAATTCCATCTCAACGTGTACATAGTAATACTTTAAAGTAATTATTCTTTTGATATATTACGGGGCAGCAATATATTGTTGCTAAAGTTGTTCTGGTACAAGAAAACATAGAACATGTGTATAAATACAATGCTGTTGAATTTTGTGGGTATTCATTGTAACTAAGCAATGGGCCGGTGATATTTTCTGAATTTCATAAAATTGTTAATTTAACCAAAAACATACCACTTGTTATAACTTTCTTCATTTAAATATTTATTTTTTTGTTTTAACCTCAATAAAATAGCTTATTTTTTCTTTAAACTTTTGCATGAAAATATGGAATAATTTGGTTTCATCTAATTATTGTTATTTGTTCTGAATAAAAAGAGGTTTAACATGTATAGAGAAAATAAAAACATTCCATATCAATCATGAATAGAATTTTCAATTTCACGTTAATACCTATTTCTATTAAAATGCGAATTCATCTACATTCATGGATAGAAAATGATAGTCTATATTTTATAACAAACCTTTTTAGCTTCTTTAGTCTGTTGTCAGCCCTGATATTTCAAATTGTATAGAGACGTCTTCTTCGTTTCATTTTGCATGTGTTGACAGTTCAGACGTTTACAAAACATCACTGATTTCCATTCGTTAATGTCCGACAATGTCATTCCTGAGACTGAATAGTTTACCACAATCATTCTACAAATTCCATGTCATACTGAACCTTTATCGGTCTCTATTTTTGGTTCTATTTAGGGTTTCAAAATGTTTACGTCATTAATAAGAGCACAGCACTACATGGAAGGCCAGAATTTTCCTCTCAGTTATTTCAAAACAAATGGATTGAACTTTCATTTTTTCTAGTGATCTGTCCATTATATGAAATGCACTACCCATATTATTTTCAGGGCGCAGTCACATGGTGCCTACGCTTCTGCCAGTTACATTTTCTATTTAAAAATTCCCTCAAAAAGTTCTTCTGAGAAATCATCAATCGTCTTAAATCTTACCTATCACGTTTTTAATGGATTGTCATGTATTTTTGAGCCTTCGAATGAATCATTTACATCTTTTTGTGACTTTAGGTTGGAACGGATGTTCAAAGTATTTACTGAATTCTAATCCATGCGATACCTATCTCTGAGTCAATAACATTGCCACTGATCGACTCTTTTCAGCTCTGTTAATACCGGTAGGATAGCCGCCGATGCATCACTTACCACTTGACTCGCTGCCCATAACTTTTCCATCGTCAGACACCATGAGTTCTACTGGCGGAGACACGACGATCGTGGGGCCGGACGCGTCCCTCCCACCGAAGGTAAATGGAGGTTTCTCTTCACTTGGGCTCTCGATACACACTTGAGTTCTCTGGCCTAGAAAACAGGAATGGACAGAAAGCTATGTTATTTACGGGGAATTTTTTTTTTAGTTGTATGTTCCCTCCAGTTTACAGTTGCGTTTTTTTTATAATAGCAATGATTTCCAGTTAATAACTAGGACGGAGACATCAAAACCAATCTAATTGAGGTAAAGGTTCTCTCTACCTTTACCTCTACCGACCGACTTTACCTCTATCGACGCGTAATACGTAGAGGGTCTACGTATTACGCGTCGGCTCCATTTTCTAGAAGAGCCACTTGCTCTGGCAACTGCGTATGTGCTACGCAGTACTTAGAGTTAAACCTAAGACCTTCTCGTCTAAGATGTAACGCTCTGCCTTTCAGTCAAGGAGAAGCTACTAAGTTGTGATCATTCCTGGATTCTCAAAGTTAAATGTTATTTACATGAGTAACATTAAGTGAAGAAGATTAGCGTAGTTTTTCTGACCGTGTTTTCGGGGGCGCACGATCGACTAAACTTAGAAAATTCTCATGAATTGCCTAAAATTGAATTCAACTGATATAATTGAAGTGGAAGGTAGAAACGGTGAAAGTTTGAGATCACTTTCTAGAGGTGTCTCTTACACAAGAAATTTTGCATAAAGAATTAGACCGCCTTCTTGTCGTCATTTAAACTCAAAATAAAAAAAACAGGAGAAAAATTTCGACATAAACTGTGTATCTAATATGAGGAATGTTCAAATATACCAGACTTGTGCAATTTGTACCTATACTGTACTTGTCAACGAGTATAACGAACAGTTGCATCGCACACAACTGTGCTGCCCACTCAACCCCACGACATATTCAACAACACACTCTGTTGCTTGCTTGGTGTGTCGGCCCCTATTCTCACCTTGAAAATGAATACATGAACACTCCATATTAAATGGCTTCAGTCTTATTCTAACTTGTAATTTATTCTTATTGGCTGAAATTCATTCCCATATTACCCTAACATCCTTCATATGAATGGAAATAAGCAAAACCATGCATTTAAACTGTTCATTTGAAAACACAAGTGAATTGAAACTCTAACTTAAATGGAAACACGAGCTTTAATGACGGAGAAACTTCAATTATATACAATAACAACCAGATAAAAGGACTAACGCGCTTTATCCCACATTTTCGAATGCCGTAATTTCTGACGAGTCGTGTACTTTAGTTATTATACATACACCACAAAGTTGGTCATTGCGCAGAATGCCCAGGGTTCAGATGTTTCGAATTGCTCTTGTGTTTCACAAACATTATCGTTTGCTTAGGAAGAACCAATGGGGAAACACTTTTATCAATATGAACACTTTTGATACGTATGATAGATGATCCTCAGGTCTGTATTGCCCTCCTAGAACTTAGTGTCTCACCCTGGTTTACGGACTCCAACACGGTGACTTGCTTAGGGATGACATCGACGATGCAAGGAGGCGGTGGAGACGGACATGGGCTCGCTGACCCGGGACTTGAGGGAAACGATGACGGGGAACCTTTCCAGAATAAAGGTCAGGCATGTCAATGCAGAGTGGGTTTGTCAATACAGAGGTATGTCCATACATGGTTTCAGGCATGTCAATACAGAATGGGCTCGTGATGCTCATCACATCAAGGAAATCTAAAGTAGAAAATGTGGGCGAGTCCTTGTGAATGTGGAACGATGGATTGTAAAATCAATGACATGAGGAACGAGGTAGATGCCTCGCTACAGTCATACGCACGAAATTGTGAAAATGGAGGAATTCAATTTTCTAGGTGTAATTTTTTACGAATTATAAATGTAGGGAATCTGAGATCACTGAATGATAAGTACCTTAAGCATTCGACATAGAGTGAGAAGTAGAATGATTGATTGATTTCTATCAGTGAAGTTAATCGATAGCTGTGGAATAATTAGATCAGCGGTAGAGAGGCTTAATTATAAATAACGGGTGAATTACGAAAGCTCATGTTAAATCAATTTATGAAACGACAGTCAATATAATACTTCTGACTTCAACGGTTTCAAATCGCATTTTCAAGTTTTTTAGTAATTTTAAAGTAACACTTTCTTGAACATAACAAAAAAAGATTGATTGGTTCCATTATCACATAAAATTTAAGAAAAGTTTTAATTGGACTTATCAGGTGTATTAGCGTACACAGAAACGATCCAAACCTATACAGGCCAGTCATGCGTGCATGACGCATAAAAACGGAAGAGGAAACAAAGTGGAGTCATTCCTATGGGGGAAAAATATCCCTCCTCTTGTTCGGTTGGTTAATAGAAAGGCTTCATTTCAAACTCACTGAATGACGTCGCCATTGCGACATGCCGTTAGGCCAATAGCAATGCCAGATTTGGGGCTGCAGTGTTACCAGATGCAATATGAGCGCTGTTATTGGTTCGTTGCCCTGACTTTAGCATTGCCATCAGGTCGACGAATAAAGACTGGTTTGACCCTGCCTTGTTCCTTCTACCGTGCGCATGACTTGAGCTTACACCAGGGTACCTGAGCGAGGGGAGGCAGGAGAGGGCCCTCGTGGGGAGGGCGTTTTGAGAATAGACCTCCTGATGGTGGAGGTGTCCCCTAGCGACGTGGTCGACTGGCGGGACGCCATAATTTGAAAGCTCGGAAAGAGAAATGATCAATAAACATTTATTCAGTTGAGGTTAATGCTAAATAATCACTGTGAAAAACTCAAGGTTAGTCGAAAAACGTGTATGTTAAAACTTTACCGAATGATAAACATTGTGGAATTAAATGCCCTTTGATAACAAGCGAGAGCCGTTTTTATCCTAAAAATGTTTTTATCCGAAATTTTCATGATTCAACCATTCAATTAATGAACCATCGAAAGAATGTCAACCATAGAGAGAACACAAAAAATACTGAAGTACACATCGATCACATGAAAGGCTCAAATCAACGCGAATTTTCACGCTGAACTGAAGAAGTAGCCGTTAGAATGCGCACAGCTTTTAAGAAGATCTCTAATTATTCTCAAAAAATTCAAAACATGCTTTAATTCTCGACGAACCCTAGAATTACAACGCATATAGAATAGATAACCCACAACAATGCGTACAAACTGATGCTTCGTATTAACTGAATTATTAAGGAGCATTTTACTTCTATTATTAATATTAAAATGATGCCGCTTTTTTATTTGGAAATGAATGCACTGAAAGTGGTGTGATAAATACACAAGAGCCCAATAAAAAGGCAGACACAAGCACTGTCTCGGTACACGCACTGCGAGACGCTCGGCCGACGAAGTCTGGTGTTTATCTCGGCAGGATGTTGAAGTTGCGGGCCGGGTGAAGCAAAAGAGACAAGGCGAATGGAGAGTGTGTAGTCGAAACATGATATACACATAGTAAAATTACCGAGAACTTTTTTCCAATCGAAGGAAGACAAAAGTGACCGAGATTGAATCAGAACACACATACAACCGTAACAGCTTTGACTTCCGTTTCGGTGCCTCAGCTTCATTGAAGTAACATGAAGTATTATAGGTCAAAGAATAAGCTAGTCTTTCTGAGCCCAGACAGGTCTAATTGCTTCATCCTTTCTGCATACACTGTAATACAGTTCTCTCTGAATACATTCTCCAGTGCAGTAATACAGTTCTCCAGTCCTCAGTCGAGACAGGGGAATGCAGGTAGTAAAGTTGGCAGGAATCATTCGCCGTTTTGTAAGATCTCGAGGTCACACTATCGCACACTCTGCAGACATTTCTCTTTATGCCCAACGCTCCTCTCACTTTCCTTGTCTGGGCATTGTGCAAGGTGCGAGGAGTATTTAAAGATAATCCCAGCGTATTATTCAGCGTATATTAATGACTGTTCAGTGACCGAATCATTTACAATAACTGTTCAATGACCAGACCTTTTTCAAAATATATAGGCCTTATTCATTTCAAACATAGACCAGACAATAGTTTCAGACATACAGACAGGGATACTTTGACAACAGTTTAATGGCAATCTAAAGTGAACGTTATTTAACTTTTGAACAACGCTCCACACAAATTGCTAGTCTATGAGATTTATATCTGTCGAGTTTGGAGGCTACATATACATAGCGTGTCACAAGATCATAGAAATTGTATGACTTATATTCCTGGGTTACGATGTAGGACTTGAACAATTTATTTACGACTGGTGAGACAGCAATAAATTGCATCTTAAATCTAGTTCAATGGGCATGTTTGAGTATAGCTACTTGGGGGCCCGAATAAGTTCAGCGACTTCTAGCGCATCCTATCATCAAAAGCTATTTTCAACGTGTACAGTTATGTTTAACCTAATTTACTTAATCTATGGGCGTGCAAGACTGATCATGTTTCGATGCTGAATTTTTAACTAAAAAAATAGTTAACATGAGCTAGATGGGAACAGTATATTCAAGAAAAACGATTAGGAGTATAAGATCTAAATTATTAATCATGGCAGGTTACCTTATCAAGATAAGTCGTACAACAAAAGAAAAAAAATTGATTTGAATTACCTTATATGATTAATATTTCGATAGGAAGAGGGATTCAAGATTTGTTTTGAAAGCTTTGTAAGAACTTTTTCCACGGATCTCAACAGGGATTGCATTCCAATTCTTAGTTCTAATGAAGAGGATGCTGTGTTGTGACCGAGATTTTAAATAATAAGGAAGTATGAAGCTACTTCTGTTTCGTGTTAAATGATCATGATGGCCAGTTTGAGCAGTTAATAATTGTTTGAGTTCTCTGTCGCCATCATCAGTTAGTGTTTTACACATGAAATTACATATGAAGAGCTTGTAGAGATCAAAAAGCTGGAGTAGTTTTAAGCTTTTGAATTAATCATTTGTGTAAGCTTTAAATTCTAATATGGAAAGGCGCTTCATGGAAAGGTGCTGAATTTTGATGAAATACGGATGGGTATTTTCATGTTCCATTCTTCATTAATCAGGAACTTAATAATTATTTACTATACCTCAATGTGACCAGCAACATTTATGTTCTAGCAATAGGTCTCATTGATATTCCCAGGTCCTCAGAAATGATGTTTTGAACCGTTCAATTAATTCTGATGTGCATTTAGCGTGCGAGCATTGGTAATTCTTTTTCTTCTTTATACAGGGAACCGTTACCATTATGTGGCTCCAACTCTTACCGAACTTTTTAATTTAGCCGCGGTCTTATAACATTTAGGACATTGTTAACATCTAAATATGAACTATATGAACTATAGTTCATTTACCATATGATCTATTTGTAAAATGAAGCATCTAATATCGAGTTAATTATTTCATTGATCAGTCTAATGCGAAACTAGGTAAGTGAATCAGGTTAAACATTATTGTTCGTTTTAGAATAACGTTGATGGTAGGATGCCCTAGAAGTCGCTGAACTTATTCAGGCCCACAGGTAGCTATACTCAAATTTGACCATTGTACTAGACTTAATTAAGAAACATTCTACCTCTGTATCACCTGTGGTAAATAAATTGCTTAAATTGTTTAAATCAATGTTGTTTTGCATAAATAGCAACTGTGACGTCATGTTTCTCCGTTCCTCGAGCTCGCACGATTTTTTCGAGGACTATCTGTAATGTATACGATTCATCAACGTATTTGAAGGTGTAATTTACCAAAAATCAAATGACTGTAAATTCCTTCCGCACCTTGTAAGTATTCGAAGAGTGTAATGTCATATATAATAAAAACTAGGTTATATAAATGGAATAATAAATTACTTGCATACATCTGATATAAGAGTGAAGTAGGAATTTGAAGTCAAACATTTTCATCAGAAGAATTTTTGCTGAGTTTAACCTTGAAGTTTACGTTCAAATGCAAGGTTACGAGTGAAGCTCAATGAGTTCAGCTCAAATCCACGTACCCAGGTATGACGCGAACCAATTATGTTACTGCAAGTTCAGAGGAATAATATATTTAAAACTTCGCAGTTATTAGCCATATACTGCATTAAAATGAGTAGTTATATATTCGCATGATTAACTGTAACGCGAACAGAGCGTAATCCTAAAAGCGTAACTTGTAGATATTTCTTACGTTAGAAACGTCTACTGAATGTTGCTCGTTTATGTATACCATTTCTCAAGTCCAAAGAAGCAGGATATGTTTTTCTTCAAATCCTTGTATGAAATAATGCATTTGGTTTATCCAACTGATCCGGGAACAATTGACCACAAAAGAACTTCTGGAACTGTTGGAGCTTTTGCCTGATTTCAGATGAACGGTTAAAGTACATCTGAAACACCAGTTATCCTATTTAACACATTTATTCATACAAGTTGGAGGGAAATATCACTTCGGTGTTTTTTTGGCCTACATCGTGGAAAAATTTAGCAATGCATGTTCAAGATTATTCAGGATTAAGAAGTTTAGTGATCACCTTTGCAGTCCTTTAATTTGTGTAGAAATATTCCTGGAAGGAAAAGTGGTGGCAAAGTAATTAAAGGATCGTCAGATCCAGGCTGAGTTTGGGTCCAATGATCGCCATACATTCTACTTCATCTTCAATTTCCGACCCTCATGCAAGAATAGAGAGTAGGAACTCTGCTCTCACGTCCTAAACTATTTCATCTATCATGCTAGCTTCTTACCCCAGACACCGCACCGATAACATCCTGTCCATGTGTTAATTTAAACAGTCATTTCCTATACACCCAGATATATTGCTCACGATTGCTATGATCAAAGGCTTCAAACAGAAGCCAATATTGTTGCTCGATTCCGTCATGTCTCACAATTATTCGCCTTTATCGTTGACATGTGTAGTTGATAGCATGGAATTCGCAGGCATTTTTCTCGCAGGTAAGCAAAATAAACAAATCACAGGACAGTTCGTTTGACAAGCGGGAGCTAGGAGCCCAGTTCCTCCTCCCCACTAAATGCAAAGGGGAGCTCCTCTAAGCACTGGAACTACTACGAATTTAACCGATTGTTGTTGCTCTGCAGAATTATTTTTGACCATGTTATTTGTATGTATTCTTATGATTATATTAACTACTCTAATTAAAATATATTTTGCTCAGTGGCCGCTAAACATGATGACCCAGCATTAGATGACGGAGTAGTTGTTCAAGGTACGAAGATGTTACACTTGATGGCTTAAAATTTTTTGGCTTGGCTCGGGCGCTAAACGTGGATTCATTGACACAATTAAACGGTAAGGACACTCGAGTTTTGGTTTAGAGACATGCTGTGAATGCTTGATATAAATTTTCCATGAATGGAAACCCATTTTCGTTCTGCAATCAGTACTCTTCATTAGCTAACTCTGCATGTGTAATAAAGAGTGCAAAAGTTGAAGGGCGAGTCAGCTCTAATCAAATGTGCAGTCAAATAGCTTTAATGAAAGCAGCATCGAGTGTAACACTAAATAAATAGCTCTGCTCCGGCAGTACTTCGCCATGTTGGCAGACGCTGCTTAAGAAATTCAAATTACGACTAGCATTGATTGCCACTATGCAAATAGCTTATGATTACGTAATTATTAGCCCGACATCGGAGCTAACGTCTCCTGTTGAAGCGGCTACTCATGCAGGTCGATGTGAGGGCAGAATTTAGAAGTTGGGCATCGAACTGCATAAATCCTGCTACTGTTTGTGTCATCAGTTAACGTCGTCATAGTTATTCAGCTGGGTAAATAACAAGCTCAGAACAGTCTTATGTGAGTAGTATCAAGGTACAAGCAACGCCACATTGTAGTGGATGGCGCGGTGTTGCGTTTCAAAGCAGCAGGACAGCGTCCCAGCACCATCCCAAGGGACTGGCAAGAATCCGGCGGCGGCAACATTGGGGAGCTCACGATGGCAACACTGAAGCGCAATTAGCAGCATTTGAGACAGAGTAGCTACTGTGCGCTGCTTGTCAACACTCTTTCATTCACTTGGTCTTATAATAAACGATAGAAGAGTCGTTTGCTCCTCAGAATACTAATGAATTAGTGTACAATGAGGGCACTCTTCCGCAACGTCCTGCCTGTGCACGCATTGCCCTGGTTGTTGTTATAGAGATCACTTGCTCCTGCGTGTGGGCTCTTGCTGCTCACAAATGTCCTGGGCTTCGCTGATCTATCTTTCGTACCTTCAAATCGTAGATGAGACCTCCGGGACTTAATATAACGTGATTTCATCAAGATTAGCGAGATAAAAAAAATCCCGAGTGATGGTATTTGAAATTTTGGTCAACATTTTTTAAGATGAACGGTTGAAGTACATCTGAAGCACCAGTTATCTATATTTAACACATTTATTCATCTAAGTTGGAGTGAAATATCAGTTCGGCGTTATTTTTGGCTTACATAGTGGAAAAATTTAGCAATGCATGGTCAAGATTATTTAGGATTAAGAAGTTTAGTGATCACCTTCGCAGTCCTTTCCTTTCTATAGAAATATTCCTGGAATTAATGTGACAACAGCTGAGGAGAAATATATTATATGGTTATACATACATCATACCAAACTAAACGTTGGCGGTAGGAACAAATTCACTGGGTTGACACTGACGAATGCTTTCTCAATCATGCTCATTGGCGTAAGTTTTTGGTATGGGGTTTAATTTGGCATTTTGCATTCTCTGTTAAACAACCTTCCATGTCAAAATCGTAACGTCAGAATAAAACACAAAACGTAGGATACGGGACTTTGAAACCCAGCTCGCAATCTCAAAAGTTCAATTTTTCGTGAAAAATTTATTCAATAAAATATGGCTGTCTACATACATATGTCTACTGTCGCACACACGCCGAGACGCGCGTGTGTTAGACTCTTAGTTTTCTGTTTAATTACAATGCCTGCAAAGGCTTGTATTGTTTTTTTATCCTCAGATTCTATTTCAAATTTATTGTCACCAGTATTTATCATAGCCACATATGATTGACATCCATAACTTCTTACTAGAAAATTAGCTTCTGCTGTTAATTTTCGACGTTTGATGCTACATCGATCACTGGGAAGCTCAGCATGTTGAGGGATCACAGATTCGAGGCCTGTATTTTGGACGAAACAAATTACGTCAACACTCATACATACCTTGCACGGATCCCCTTTTTGTATGCGAACGTGCGCGAGGTTGATATACTTTAATTAGTTGAACTCTGAACTCAGTTTGCATGTGACGAACGTTTTGGTGCTGGTGATCAAAAATTAAAATTTAAGTACGAGCAAACAACTTGATCGCAATTGTTTCACGTTCTTTTCACGAAATTCTAGCATGCTCCGCATCAAATTAGCTTAAAAATGTCGTGGGAACATACACACGAGATTTTATGCCTTGTTGCAATATAGGTTGCAATATATAAAACGTTGTAATACCTCAATGTTAAATTAGTCACAATAATTTGCGCAAAAAAACCCTGAATACTTACCTATGACGAAGAGCATCCATCCCATACATATACTATGGTATGCATACAAGAAACATTTAAAGTAACCGTGCATGCTAGCATGAATTTAAAAATCCTGAGGAACTTCTATTGCAAGTCTCGTGAGAGTAAGCACGATCATCGAGCAGCAGACAAATTAACTGCGTTCGTTAAACTCTTGAAATAAGATCGATGAACTGAACGTTAAGACGGAGCCTATAATCCTGTGGTAATAGCAAGAACTTTGGTGAGAAGGTGTTGAAGTGTGTATAGCATGCTATTTTAAGTATTATACTGAATTAATGAACGTCACTGGAAATACTGAACGTTACTCGGGGAACTGAACATTGCTGGAAATACTGCACACTACTGGAAAGACTGCACGCTACTGGAAATTTGTGCGATACTGGAAATCGAGTGTAAAGTGGAAATCTAGAAGCTTGAAGCTATCGATGTACAATAAATGTACATCAGTTCAGTTTTATGTCCCTTACGGTGTGCAAGTTACTTACGATTGCTCAGTCTATAGATCGCAAAGATGCGACTAAATATGCAGATACGGGGACACTCGAAGAAAGTCTTTTCAAACGATGTAAACCCCTACATTATACAAAAGCCATGTTATCCCTTCGTTGAAATAAGCAATATAATCGCAATGGAAATCATTCTGAGCGTAAAACTCTTGCGTAAATATTTGCAAAGCAGCAATGTGGAATCATGCAAATGAAGTAAGTTAACTCTTCGGTACATCGGGACAAAATTTTCGAACCCCGTTCACTGGATGCTGAAAGAACGAGAATGACTTCTCCCTATCTAGTACTTACACGGGAAAATCACAGAGTAATAACTTCCGAACGTCTAACTAAACCACAGAAGAAATCATGAAGAAAATTTCGCGGAACAGCTCCCGCTTTGAAGATGCGAGAAGCAATAACCCGTGGTTCATCTTACCGCAATATTTACGATATCTTCGCTAATTGTTTCGCCACCTTGATCATGTGAACAATGGTTCAGTCATAAAACTGGGCTTAACTATGCAGTCTCTTCTTAATGAAGGGAGCTTATGACATCGATAGGAATTTAAGTCTCTGTGGGTCCGTATGTTCATACGTTTTATAAGGGATGATTTCTAGCATCAAAAATATCACACGTTTTATTAAGGGATGATTCCTAGTTTCAAAAATAATAATTTGAGCACTTTGTAAGGCTTCTTAATAAACTAGGTGAATCAGTGTGCGTGCCCAAAATTTAATTGATATTAAACAATACAAGAAGAACAGGCTAAGAAAAATTAAGTTCACAATGTTCAAAAAACAAGTAATGGACCCAATTCTAATGCCAGTCTCAATTGTTTGTCTAAAATTGGGGTCTTTTTATTTTGATATGCATCATTGTCTTTATATGTGTCTGGCGCTTCGTTGTCATGATTATTTTCTTTGAAGTGCTTGCGGCGGTATACATGTGTGTTGAAAATTAGATGTTTGATATCTAACACATGAAATTTTGATATCAAATTGAAAATACAGTCTCTTAGAAATTCATATGTTAACTGCCGTGAGAGTCATTCTACAGCTTTGGAAATTATCGGTCATTACATAGTAACCAATCATGTCTCATATTCAGTCAACATTTTGCCCTGCAGTGAGCATTGCTAACTCATCTCATGTTTTTCATTATGTTGTATTTTATTATGAACAAATGTCCGCGTCCTGACATGGATATGGAAATTACAAAGAAATTCAAAGTGATAACTCCGGACGACAATTTACTCGGCAATACAAATCTCAAAGCAAGCAAAAAGATCTAGCTAAAATAAGGACTAAACATCGCATGTTTCCCTGCGAAGGCTCAAAGCAAACGCAACCCAGCAGAAGAAATATTCGGAGCCTTTATTTTGAGTTCCGTTTGCTCGTGCTGTACAAATGTAAGTGCAATTTCACTTGTGCTCCCTCGATGATTTCTAAATCAAAGAAGCCGTCTATGGAAATTGTACGTCTAGAATATTTCGTTAGACACGAGGTGAGTGGCGTATAAGCTGAGTGCAATTTAGAGCCGGAGCGGTGCACGGGGGCTTTAGTCTCGACCTAAAAAGCGGCGCGCAGGCGGAGTTCGGCAGCGTTCCAGGAGGTCGGGTGGGCGGTGCCGCGAGCGGCGGCTCCTGAGAGGTGGAGTTAGGCAGGGGTTGGACTAGTGTACGTGAGATGGAAGGGGCGGAGTGAGCTTCATATGGCACTGCAAATAATACCTCACCACTCCATCATTGGTGTCGTTACGGCCAGGTTGTGAAGTGCGGTGTTGCTAAACGAGTATAAAGAGCCTGTGACATTTCTGCTTCTTCTTCTCATCGCTGACCGACCGGACGAAGGAGCGCCGTAAAGCATGTGTATGAGTGTACGCTCGCCGGCCGGGTATACTAAAGTTCGTGACGCACAAATGAATTCCCCGTAAGCCCCGACGGAAAATTTAATGGTTTTAGAACTATAATTTGGAAAACCTTTGCAGAAGTTTGAAGAAGTGCAATAAATGAGTAACATTTTTTTTGATGAAAATTTTGATCTTGAAAAGTCACCACAAACTAGGGGCGTATGAGCATGAAACCATTTCAAATGATACATTATGAAAATATTAAATGTGAAAGAGCGGAATAACAATTAAATTAAAAAAGTTAACATGGACTCTCCTCTTGTCCAAAATATCCATGTTTAATAAGTGTGGTAACGAGTAAATTTTAGCTCGAGTATTAGACGAGTTTCTTTTTAATATTCAAAGTCGGAGAGTGTTTGAAAGTTGCTCAGCAATGCTAAATAAAACTGGACACTAAAAAATACAGAGGCAAAAAAATGTGCCGTTGATGCGTGCAGCATCGTATTCGAATACTCTGGCGGGAAGACCGCGATTTGCGACCTAATCCTCAATGATCATTAGGATTGAGTTGAACTAACTGTGGGTCAAGATCGAGACGCGCAACTGACACCACGAAGTTCTTCCTCAGCATCCCCATGATGCAGCAGCAGGTGCTCGCCCCAATCCCCAGACCTGTTCCCCTGGCCCCTCTGACGTCCTCAGCCTTCCCCACTGCTCATCTGTCCTCCCCAAGCCTAACATCGGCCAATCTCACATCCCCGCACCTTTCTCCACCAAGTTTGGCTTCTCCTCACTTGTCTTCCCCTTCTCTAGCATCTCCCCACTTGTCTTCTCCAAGTTTGACATCCACCCACCTCACATCTCCCCATCTGGATCAGCTCATGGGGAGTCTCTATCCCTGGGGAGCGCTAAGTCTTCCTCTGCCGCGCCCACCCTTCCCCTTCTATCTGCCCCAGGCTCAGAATGGGGAACACGACAACAACAAAGGTGGGTAGAGTTGACACCTCAGGTAGAGTTGACATGTTGGGTATACACAGAACCGACATGTTGGGTAGCACCGACTTGTTGCGTACAATTGACATGTTGGGTTGAGTTGACATGTTGGCTAGAGTTGACATGTTATGTAGAGTTGCCATGCATGCATGTTGAATAAAAAATGACATGTTGGATTGAGTTCACATATTGAATAAAGTTGACATGTTGAGTAGGGTTGACATGTTGGGTAAAGATATCACGTTGGGTAGAGTTAATATGTTGGGTAGAGTTAATATGTTGGGTAGAGTTAACATGTTGGTTTAGTTGTCAAGTTGGGTATAGTGTTGACAAATTGGGTAGAATTGACATGTTAGGTAGAGTTGGGCATGACGCGCGGGACCCTGTAGATAGCATGAACGAGAGTGTAAAAAGACAGCTGAGCTCAAATAGCCTCATAATATGATGGGCCCATTTTGAGTTTGTGCCCGCATGTGAAACTCATGGAATGTACTGGAAAACAAGGACGATACGTTTGATTTTATTTAAATTATTTGTTTACGAATAACTTTTCGTGAAAACAACTTGTGGGAACGAGTTTACAATTAAGCAAATTTGATTGAAATATTTTAAATGGTCTATTGCATACGGAGTAAAATATTTCCCTGTGAGATTTTAATGAGTAGCTAGTGTTTGAATGGAGGTTTTGAATTACAATTCTAGCTCGTAGCCCAGATACATGCACGGTCTCTATAAAAATATTTTGAATAAAATATTTAAAAAGACCTGCTTGTCTTTTTTAGGAAAGTTGTGAACCTATCTTAACCTCACATTTTGTCTGCATACCGACTATGCTTGACTGCATGAGGTACTATTTTCCAATTCACTGACTAGTGTATTTTATTCATGCGGTCAAAAATTATTCTATAGCTTCAAAACTGAGAATGATATTAATTTTCGAAACGCTGGGGGAATTCTATACCAATGATTTAAGCTAGTAGATAGTTTGCTAAGTTCGTAATATTTTCGAATTCCATGTACCAACAAAATTAAAAAAGGTGGATTGTCATCGGCTGCATGATTTTTCAGCTATTATTGAGATCAACTATAAATGAAATATAGTGAATTTTTGCACGGGCTGTTCTATGAAACCGGCCAGTAATTGCATGATAGGGCCTCGCAAAAAATGCAAGTGGTCTAGATAAACTGTAGTCGCCTGTTTTTTAATTCCAGTTTCCAAATGAAAAAAGAAAATGGACCAAGAAAGCTAGGTATGTTTTAATTTTTTTTTTGAACAGAGCAGAGGATGGGACACTTTGATTTCATAATAATTGAAGCATAAATAATAACATTTCACAGAAGGTTTAGCTTAAGTAATTTATAGACGCAGAACTTAATTACCCATCCTAGTTTTTTTTTCATTTAATTTTTCTCATGAGGGAAAAATAATTTAAAAATCATTTTTCGCTAGGAGTGTTATTTTGAAAGGAGCTTTTAAAGAGCGGATAATGGAATCTTTACACAGTGAATGAATTAAAAAAGTAGAATGTCTACGCTCACTCTTATTTTCAGGCAGAAATACTGGAATCAAATGTTACAGAAAATGTTGACTCACATTTCAAAACAGCTGCTCCCTCCAAATGCAAATGTATTTTTCTTCAGCACTGGTCATTTATGTTGCTTATAAGCCTTGAACACAATTATTACTTTTTACTAACTCAAACTTCCTTAAAAATTGAGTTAATTTGGTATATGAAAACCTCCTTCGTGGAAATGTTTAAAATTTTTCTATCTGTACCAAATAATAAGATGATTTCAGAACCAGAAGTGTGTACGTGTGTGCAGTATGAAATGGAACTGAGAGTTTCAACATTTGTTCAAATATGCTGAGGTGTATCCGATAATTTATGGTAAACACAAGTGTAGATATCCGCTACCTCGTTTATGTACATGACGATCTTCCCTCTTAAACATATCAGGAAAAGTGCCATTTTACACAGAAATGGTGCCAAGCTCATTTCAAAATGGTTATTTGACGGAGGGTCCTGTTCGTATAATCGCAGCGCGAGTGTAAAAACAAATAAGTTAGCATATTTTCATTGTGTTTCCTGATGGTAAGAAAAGAATGGATTTATTAGTGACCAAGGATTTATTGCAAAAGAACTGATCAGTTGACGATAGAAAATCTACTTGCAATTCAGTTTAACTTGTCTGTGTATCGAAATTTCCTTCTAGTTTCTTGAACGAAGTTTGATGGGCATTATGGAGTTGAAGTTGCTCACGGTCAGAGATAAATTTATTTACACCCAACTCGTATATTTATGTCAACAGCTATCATCTGCACGAGTCCACCAGCCCCCAAATTACAGAAAGGAGTTGAAGGCTGCATTCAAAACCCCTTCGTAAGCATGATTGAATACGCAACAACGCTGATAAATCAAGCGAGGCGCAATTATGTGGCATTAATGCAATTCATCGCTGATTTTTATCGATCAAAATTACTAGAACACGAAAATTTGATGTTAATTTTACTTTTTCAACTTGTCAAAGAGCTATGCTAACTCCATATTAGGCTAGTTTAGCAAATTTCTGACCACCTGCTAGTCGGCTAGACCTCAGAGAAGCGAGATGGAACTGAATCAAATTTTGTGTCGTCTGTTTCGGTGGCGCACATAGTCAAGGGTAGGACAAGATTATTTGTGATTGTACGGTATATAGAGAAAATTTATTTTCAATTCTCTCTCGTACTTAAATAGGAATATCTTTGGGAGTAAAACTACAAGTATTAATTACAGCACATTCATTGCTTATTCGTGAAATTGTCATTTTTGTCAAGTGCGAGGTGCTGCGAGTTGCACAGAAATGAGGTACATGAATTTTATTCGCAGGATGCAATGAAAATGATTTATTTAAAAAAGGATTTCTACAATAATTTCAAAATCTTTCAAATTTGAAATGAAAGTTGGCTGTGTTGATGCAAATCCGATATTATTTAGATAGTCCCTCTGAGGAGTGCGTCAAATGTTCGTAAAAAAACATTGTTTTGCACAACTGGAAAAATAGAAAATAAAAATTTTGAATAAAACATTACTTTAAAAACATTTATTCTGAACGTTTCAGGAATTAATAAATTCCTGAATAGTAAATTTATCCCGAGATCTCGTGTTCAAGCCCTAAACTTTAGTTATTGTGTGTTGTCATATTTCGGATATCAATCGGAGAAGTTGAGAAAAGACCTTTTAATGCTCTTGACTAAATTTTTTCCGGAAATTTCCTTTCGTGTCATTTTAGTTAACAAGCGTA
>JACJUY010000312.1:79154-90415 GCA_014220935.1 Platorchestia sp. MABIK
TCTCTATTTCTTTCATTTGCAGTATAGCTGGAGTAAACGAAAAGTTAGCTACCGAAAATGATTTCGTCTTGAATGCACTCACGGGCGTAGGAAAGTAAAAATTGCCCATGAATTACGTCGCACGTTCAAGTATTTTAATAAGGGCGAAAAATGCTTTCAAATATCTTGAAATTTAGACCATGACTTGATATCTACACATGGGGGCCGTAATAGTTATACCGGTTAATTTCTAAACAAACAAATGGTTGGGAGAAAAGCACGTTTAAAATGCATTTCCTTTCGGTGCGTTGGTCTGATTTTGACAATGAATTTTATTACAAGTGGTCCAGAAAACATTGTGCGTGTGATGCATTGTTGAAGCACTTTTTTAAGTGCACTCCCATGTTGAAATTTGAGCTCTCGAACATAGGAACTAGTGAGATGAGGGATTATGGTTGAAAGTAAAACGGGTAGATCCAAATTGTTTTTTGTCTTAGACTGTGAGGTTGACATTAGAGGTAATTTTTTTTACATTGTTTCGTATCAACTAGTAAGCTAAATAACTGGCCCGGATAAAATGAAATATTTTACAATGACACAAAAATTAAATTTCATATGCTACTAGCATTGGCACAAAAAAGTTCACTGGATTCAAATGAGAAGGATCGTTGTACAATACCAGCCATAACATTTGCAACACTCCTGGGACAAAACGAGAAAGTCAAAACAACCTTAAATAGTGTGGCCAAAGTATACTCAAAGAGTGTAAGGGACGGTATATTGTCACACAATATTAACTAGAGCATTTTTAGAAAGGGAAAAAGTTCTACATATATATACACTAACACACATACATATGTTTATATCCATACACAAATATACACATATACATTCATAGGAGCGTCACATTTTGAGAACATACATGGACTTAATATTCGCATACAAGTAATCAAATTCCATATGCATAATACAGATATGTCTTGATTGTTGTATGATGTAATGAAAAGATAAGGCTGACATTCCAACTTAATTTGACATTCCAACTTAATTTGCACTAAAAATTTATGACTTCTTTTCCGGTACGTACTGCAGTTGGCACTTATTGTGTAGACGCAAGATAGAGAGCTATTTTAACACAGAGGTAAAAAGGTAGGAGGATAACTTACGAAGTCAGTAATGCAAGCAGGCTTCCGTCAGTCCCAATTGACGAATCGCTGGCACATCTACAACTTCTGTTTTATTTCGTTTGGTTTAGACGCTGTACAGCAGCTGAATCAATTTAGACATTGATACCATCCATGATGAATCCTCTGTGAGAAAGGTAGTGAGCTCTACAAACCTATCCAAGAAAAGAAAAAAAGAAAACTGTTTATTTCTAAAAAAATTGATTCGTAAAATGCATTATAACCAAACGGATTTTCAATGCTTCTTCCCAGAATTGAAAAACCATGAAAAGTAGACAATATAGATTAAATATGTATTTATAAAAAACACACATAAATCTATTCTGAACAATTTTTATAAAGCTACTTCATGTTTAGCTTATACATACACTGATAAATATTCTAATATGGTATAGGTTATTGAAAAAACCTAGTTCGTGGGCTTGATGTACTTAGAAACTTATATCCTACACTACGCATCATTATCCGACAATGGAATAAATTCAACTTTGTGGGGGTTGTATTGAGTGTTTCAGGCCTACAGTTTTATTCTCTGCGTTCGCTTCCCAGTCCTAGTAACTGAGTTTATGTTCGTAACAAACTTTCACTGTGGTGGGAGCTCCAAAATTTAAAAGTGTAACTAGTTCATGAGCTTTTCAGGTTTATTATATACTTCTATTGATTTTACAGTCTTGTACGAAAAAACTAAGCTGGTGGGCTTGGCTGTCCTAGTGACTGAACTCCCTTTACAGTTCTAGTTTTACAATCCGAGCGCAGGTGCTCCGTTATTTCCGTTGGGCCGAAAGCCAAGTAAGTACGACCACAGCAGGGCAGCAACGATGAAACGCACACCATATGTTGCTGACCAGGCAGCGGATGTCACGCATCGAAGAAAGTAGGCAAAGCGATGCGCCTTCATCTTCCTGACAACGGTTAATGTCTGCACGACAAATGTAACGTACGTAAAGAATTTAAAATGATTCAGGCATGATTTACTTGAGGGAGAAAATTGAGGTATTAATTCATGATGTGATGGTAGAAATGGGGGGGGGGGGGGGGGGGGGCTTTCATTGAGTTAGAAAGGGACTTGAAAGTTATTTCTACGTGGTGCATAAAATGCAAATTAATAAAGGCCTGCATTTTTTCATATATACATAATGACGTAACAAAACGAGTAATGTATCGAATTATACTCAACCTGTATGAGTTTATAACGAGCTACTTAAATGATAAATGGTGAACATTGTTATGCATATAAATACAACGTTGCAAATAATTAAACCTGAATATGTGGAACCACCGGTGGGAGTCTATGAGAGCCTATAGTATTTTTGATTGAAGTGGAGAACTTTAGAATAAAAATTAAGATGCATTAATCCCTACTGAAAGGGAATTTTTCAACAGCGAGCATCATTGCTACAAATAATCATACGATGACGTGAATGATTATAAAAAAATGGATCAGATACACGGAGATTTGTAGCAAACGAGCAACATTTGAAATAACTTGCATATGCCCACCTACAGGCTGCCTAAGACATGCACTCCGTCTAATGGGTCTCTCATTGAGAAAATAAACGAAAATCTGACACGATTTTGTGCACAAAACACAGCAGTGCTTCACTTTAAACTGAAGTATTCATATCTTCGTTAGTGTAGCTTTATAATGATGTCAACGGCATGAATAGAAAATGGTCTTTGAATTCTCCTTAGAGCTCGTATCCACTAGTCAATCGCACTCAATTTTTAACATTTGCTTTTACATCCGTATTTACAATTCCTAAGTCAGTACTAAAGCTGAGGGCAACGACTGATAAGATTTCCCCCTAAATTGTGATTACTCGTATCCTGTCTGTGATTTCTTCAGTTCCATCAAGTGCATCAGTTATGGTCCAAGGGTGAAATCCATAAACAAAAATCGTTACTCAATGGTGTTGAAAAAATGACTGTGAAATAGAAAGTTAATAATCGACTTTTTCTCATGCACTCAAACTCCTAGATGCGGACCATTCACACATTTTAGGTGTTTATCTCATTCACTTTCATGCAGAAGTCCAACTACACTTGCAACATTAACCCTACACATTTTATCCGTTCTTCTGCACTGCATGTTCTTTCCTGATTTATCATACACTGGTAATTTGCTATTCCGCGAGCCGCACATCTTTCATTTTTTTACCCGCTTACCCACTCTGTGTATTGTACATACATGCGTTCCGAATGTACTTCTACATGGATGATATAGTTCACAAACGCTTATGCGCCTTACGGATGTTCATGCACCCCCATGCATACCAAGCGACTCCTCCCATCTCGAAGCGCCCCACATTCTTCTGAGCATCAGCCACACTCCCATGTTTCACGGATGATCCCAAGCAGCAGACACGCTGCACGAGTGAGGTTTTCTATCATGCAGTGAGGCGATACAGCCTCGTGACCTCGTGTAGAGATCGAAGGTGTGAACTTGGCGGTACAAAATTCCTTACGGGATTTCTGAAAAAAAAACATTTTTGAATGTCAGAATATCAGAAAATTTGAGAATATTCGTCAGAAAATATTGTCAATTTATTATAACATAGTTCCCTTTAGTGGATATTGAAGAGAACTCACAAGGGTATTGCATATACCTTAAATAATCGTCCATGAAGCTTTTTCCGGATACGTTTGTAGCAGTTTAAGCAGAGACCACTGCAATGCGAAGGTTGAATGACGAGGAAAATTACTGGGGAATACTTTTTAATTGTGCTATTTAATGCAAAAAAATACAAAAGTAGTTTGCACTCTGAAGAACCATGAAAAACACATTCGTCCATTTCAAAAAACAAACATCGGCATCTACGGATGCTTTATTTCCAACTCACGCCTGATACAAATCACCTTGTACATTGGTTTTTCAAATGCCTTATAACTAACACCAGGACGCCATGACGCTTTCCCCCCGTCAAGACCGGTACACATTTCAGACACCTGGGTAGAGTGGGGTATTGTGCTTAGAATTTTTTCTCCCATACCCAATGGAGAAAATCGCCACCAGCGCCGGGACTCGAACCCTCGTAGCCCTCACGGAGGCAGGCCCTAAAGCCACACGGCTATGACGAGCAAAAGAGATCATTTGAAGACTCAAAATATTTTCAGCACACTTGATAGAACGCGCGAAAAGTGTCTGTGAGAAGGTAAGCAGCAATTGTTTTTTCCCGCGTGGATGCCTTCGATTCGCTCAAAATTGAAGTAGTTTTTAAATCTTTGATGTCTGAATGTACGCATCCAGGCGAATGGTGTTAAGACGGTAAACAAACATTTGGTAGTCACAAAAAACAACTAAAAGTTTAATAAAGAAATTGAATAATACATATTCCTAAATTTGTAAGGCCTGCGAAAAGTTTATTAAACGTAAATTTTCAAGTTTCAAATTTTTAAATTGCTTCATTTTTCGCTTTCTTCTGAAGTACCAGTACCTCATAGAACGTTCTAAAATATACTAAAATCAGTATTCATTTTAGCCTAACAAGCACATGTCACAAGCAGTATAATCACATGTATTATGCACTCCCCAGAAAATTTTTTGCACCGTTTGATAGGAATTATTTCAGAAGGCTGTCGACTCTAGCTCTCAAAATATCGATAGTTTTGAGAAATCCGTTGCACTCAATGGCCAAGACGGCCCTTTGACTAGAACCAAACCTAAAAATTTTAGTGTTATTTAGAAATTAAAATCACATCGAAAGCTCCGAAAACATCCCTGAGCTGGAGAATGTATACGTGGAAGAATAGAATAAAATAGCCAAAGCCAGTAACGCATTAATAGATAGCTAAAGAAAAAACTAATTCGATTCATATGAAAGTGAATGAAGACGATACTAAACAAAATTAAACGACAATACTGCTGTTTTTTGTTGCATGTTTTCTATTTTCGATGCTGGACATAAACAAATATGTATTGTTCAATTAGTTTTACAAATTTTCTAACTTAATAAGCATGTTAAATCATTATTCCTATGCACTGATTTCTCATACGAATAAGCGCTTATAAAGCACTGGAAACATTAAACATATAATTTCATGGTGCAGGAATACGTTTCCTACTCTTTGCAAATACCGCAAAAAATGTGGTCTCACATCTCTGTGTTTATAAGTCGACTTCTAAAAATTTAAGATTGCGACTCATTTTTACACCTCTGTGTTTTCAATCGTCAGCTTGCAGGAAACCCACCTGCTGACAGTGTCATAGATTGTTCCCCACTGACGACATTTCTGTGTCAACGAAGCGTTCATTCATCGTAAATTTTTTTTTCTTTTAAACGCACACGCTCAATCACGCAGCGCTAATTCTAGTCTAGTGCAAGGTAAATTCACCCTAAACAAAGTAGTGCAAACCTCGCGTTAGTCGTAAATTACTGGCTGTTCGGATCGCATTACAGAGTAAACGGTGACTGATGCGAGCTCTTGAAAAATGCATCTGAGAATCAATGGAGTGTTTCAATGATTTCAAAATGAATGAGCGAGGGAGACATCTGGTGTGAAACTGTGTACTTTTCTGGTGCTGGGAAGCCAAGTTTGGTCTTGATGTTCGCTGGAGCGGGCGAGCACAGCGCGTCGGACGCTGTTGGAGCGTTCACCATAACGGACAATTGAGTAGAGCGCGCGATATTCATGCGACGCTCACACTGAATGGGGCGGAAAAAATTGCAATTGCGGCTGAGTCTCTTCAAAATGAGTAAAGTGTCCTCCTTCTCCTAGTTTTCATTTCGATGTGCACTTCTATTTTCCACTAAATCTTGTTGTGACCCCATTGTTTGCGGTATGAGCATTCGTTTCGACCTTATTTTGTACAGTTCTTACGGTAAACTTAAGTGATAACTTACTTTGAGCCTCACTAGCTCCTACGAAGGTGTTCCAAAGAGAGGAAGATTTGATTACAAGTTATTTTAAACCTCCCTAACCACAACGAAAAGATTCCAAAGAAACGGAGATTAGACTATAAGTTAGTTTAAGCCTCCCTAATTACAACAAACGAGTTCCAAAAAAGGAAAGAGATGAAAGCAACATTTAGTATGAAATTGAAGGAAAGGGGAAATCTATGCACAACGTATGCTCTCTCTCCCTGCGCATAGAAGCAGCAAGTTAGGAATGAAGCTAATGAAGAAGATAATAGTTGAAAAAGAAACTAGTACATGTTTAAAAACAGGATATTAATAGACCGAAAAAATGGTCAGTAATAAATCGAAAATCATATTCCAATTTATCAAAAAGAAGGACTACCTGGCCCTCAGTTCAGGACCTCGCATTTTCCTCCTGGGAGCGTTAATTTTCATAGCTACAATAGTTGTATTTTCCTGAGGGGTTTGACGTTAAAATTTAGGGCAATAACGAAGCAATGACCAATTCAAATTGAGTACTCACCAACATTTTCACTGAAATAGCGTCTCATTGAAATTAAGAAGTAATTACTCTTGAATTCTTCGCCATCATTTTATTACAACGATTTCCTTGGTTTTGAGACTCGAAGTTTCGGTTTCCACTGGGTCAATTAATTTTACTACTTTATACGATGACAAATGAAATAATAATTGTAACTCTAACTCAACCGTGCTGGATAAATTCCACTCCAGTAAGCTGTTGCTAATTTCCACGGAGTGGTAAAAGTATGCATCATAGAAATATTTATTTATGTTCTATATTTAAAATTATGGACATTCCATATTCATTTTTAGCAACAAAATTTGCGTCATTTCTCAGTATCGATATAATTAAGCTTGCATGGTTGAAAATTTTGATACAAACTCAGAATTCATAACACATAATTGCCTCTCAAATTCTAAATTCAATCTGTTGAACATGAAACCATTGTATTCATTTCTGAGGATCGCGTGTGTGAATTCTTTATTCCGCTTTAAGTACATCCGCAAGATGTTTGTCGAAGGTGATATTTGGGACGAGAGTAAGATCTCGTTTAAAAATTTAATCAACCTCTATGAGCTATATAACACTGACTGATTACTTTGTAAGAATATGAGAGTTTGCAGAAATATTGGAAGCGTCTCATCGAATCAAAACATTATTAACTTAGAAGTTACGCGATGCCCAATCGTCAGTTCTCAACTGTCGGATTTATGCGGGGGTTCGACTACGTTGTGAACTAAAGCGGGTGATATACTGGGCTATTGCAACTGGCCTAATGTCCCCTCCAATTGTGTCCAGTTCTTCTTTGAGAAACGGAATTTCAGCTCTAACGTCTTGCTCCAACTTGAGATACTGGCACGAAATTTACCGAAGCCATGTAGCTCTGTTTTTGATTCAGGAAAGATATACGGATAAATAACAACCATGAACACGATTTGTCTCTTTCAAATGCACATTTAAATTTTATGTAAAAGTAAAAATGAGGTTTGAATTTTCTTTGCGAACTAGATCTTTTTAACATACTCGAAAGTTGTTCCCCAAAGTCTCTTTCATTTCCATGACACTCTGAGGTGCGCTATAGTTTCCATAGAGTACTTATTCCTAACGTTGCTTTTACTCTTAGTTTGTCTTTTCACTGCATGAGGGCAGAATATCATCTTTTGAACAATAAAGGCTCTTGTTTACGTTAGCCTTACAACCACGGCTTATTCACATGAGCGAAGCAGCTGCTCCGGTGATCATAAAGTGGAGAAGACAATTAGAAGAGGTCATAGAGTACGCACTTCTACTCAGTGAGCTAGCATTTCACTTCCACCGGTTAGGTTGAGGAAACTAAACCAACGCGAGAACAATAATGGAGCGATCGACATAGTCGGATTTTTTGTTTCGTTGATTCAGACCATCACCAGGGCGCTCTCGACCGCATTGCCACGTTACTCGTTTCAGGGCTTTAATTGCTTCGTTTATCGAATCATACTTGTACGACTTTCGTCTCATTCCCTGGTTATGACAGAGTGCTTTTGCAGCGATTGTTTCGACGTCCGAAATATTTTGCAATAAATTAGTATAATGCAATCGCAGAAAATATAAGCTAAACTAATATAATGCACTTGTACATTTCTTTACAACCACATTTACTGTAGCTTTACAGGTGTTGTTATCGATTTTACTAGGAATTAATTTGCCTTTAGAAAAACTGTGTGCGTTACATTTTCACAAGCAAATTAAAGACTGCCTTGCGTTGTATACTAGTGTGTTCTATCCGTTCTTACGCATCTGCGTAAGAAAATCTGAAAATAATTCCTAATAACATTCAAACTTCAGCACAAGCAGTGCAGCAAACGGAAGTCCCGTGATCCTTCGCCAATTAATTAGAAGAAAATCGTGTTATAAGATGATCCTTCATGTTGGAGAAAAAGGTACATTGAGCTGCCTTGGCTTCAAAGTTTACGGCACGAGCAATAAGACTAACATTTCCTCACGAATGTCTTCATAAAAAAAGATCATATTTCTTTTTAAGCTTGGTTTCAGCTATCAGTTCAAGAGAATTGGTATCTAATTCATTCAGCGCCCGGAGTTTGTTTTGGTTTTGCTAGAATCGTTAATTAGTTCAGTATGAAGCCAAGTTTCAGGAATAGTAGAGATGCATAAATGACCGTTTCCTGTAGGCTTTCGTCAGGCAGCGCAATCTGATGTCATTTGGTAATATGTTTCCGAACTCAAATTGTACGAGAAGCGGGGTTTTAATATTTTGGTTATCGGTAAATAAATTCAAGAAATATTTAAGCAACGCCGTTTTTAATCGGCCGTTCACAACTTGAGGAATCAAATGATATTTCAACATTTAAACTGAATTCGAATCATGAATTTTCATTTGCACCAGTTTGTAATTACGAATCTCGGATGATAAAAACATTCTTTGGTTTAAAGATGTTTTGCTTAATTGCTCGCAGCACTCAGATGCTTGACTTGAACTGCCTGTCTTGTTGCACTAGCATCATGACCTGAGCTGTGCCATTGCATAACTTGCATATATGCACGCCAAGAGATATGCAGAATGTTTTATGCAATGCAAAGAATTATCTTGTGCAAATGCAAAATCACATATGCAATTTTGCAGATGCGATATAACAGATGTAATATGCAAAATTCATTATGCATATGCACGATATCATTGCATATATGTTGTAGTACGAATGGTGTAATTTGATTATTTTAATGCAAAACTGAAAATTTGTTCCTTGATCCAGAAATTTTGTACATTGATGGGACCTCTCGCATACACACCATCAGTTGCTAAAGCCACATCGCAAGTTTTACCCGGTGCCAAGTGTTCAGTACCTGATTCCCAGGTTACCTTCTTGACCTGTTCTTCAGTTAAATTTGGTTCATGAATAAAATACAATAGAGGAGTCCGAACTGAATTTAATGGAGTTTGAAGATTTTAAGAATTGAATGGTGTTATAGTTTTTGTACACCTAGTGATAGTTTTCTTGTTTTGTTCTACACACAGGCCTTCCTATACATACAGAGTGTTAAGGTGGAAATGCAACTGTGAAATTTGTTTCAATTCCCGGAACATATGCGTTTAGGGAATTTATAATAAATACCGTTGTTGTGCTGTGGCTGTTCATAAAAAATGAAAAAGAACTCAATAAGATAATCCCTCCAATTCCGGACATCCCACGAATTCCCAAAATTTGCATCATTATAGTGATTTAGCTTCCTGGACTTACATAAGGACAATCAAATCTGCAATTGACATTGTGTGATCAGATGCTAATTTGAATACTCCTGCAATATTTGGTTATTCAAGACATAATGCAAATGTTTGGAACTCGTGGGATGTCCGGAATGAGGAGGATTACCTATGAGAGGATTAGCTATTGATTATGAGAACTTTTTTAAATTTTTTATTAGTTTTTGTATGAAAATTTACGGATGTATTGGATAATATGTTGATGAATGAAGAAATGAACAAGTTTCTTCTAGTATTGTAATGATTACCATTATTAGTCACGCCATCCCAAAGTACCCTGACGTGTAAGGAATGATACTTTCAAGAATGAATTCCCAGAATATGATTTTCGGGTCGGAAATCTGTTTTGTACTTATTGCCGTAAAACTGTAAGTTTGTCATGCAATACATTATGAGAGTATACACTGTTATTGTCAAAATATCTGCTGCGACTTCATAGATATGAATAACGAAGATAATCCTTTTGGTTCAGCATTAAGTTAACCGATATTGACCCATTTTCATCTACGGTAAAATTACCGCAAGCTGGTTTTTCAAGCTCCATGTCTCATATAACGTACGAAACCAACTTTTTGTGCTCGCTGTGGCCGAGTGGTTGAGAACGTACACTTCCGTGAAAGTGTCAAGGATTCGAATCCCGGCGCTGCGTGGCGATTTTCCCCATTGGGTCAAAGAAAAACTCAAACACAATACCCCACTCTACCCAGATATCTGATTTGAGTACCGGCTCGACCAGGGAGTAGTCGTCCTGGTGTTAGTTGTACAGCATTTGAAAAACCAATGTACAAGATGATATTTATCATGCTTAATTGATTGGGAAAAAGCATACTCTTTTCCAGATAGCTAGGACGAGAAGATCTTCCCATGATTAAGGATGTCAACTCTATTTTGTATGGCAATCCTGTAGAGGAAGTCAACGAAGTAGCTGGTCAACTTTCTCCATCTGACATGGAGAATCTTAAATTGGCTCCCCAGGTGTCGTACAATGTAGAAAGAGTGTTTTCGCAATGCAAAAGTATTTTTGCCGATAAGGAAAAAGTGACCAATTTGAAAACATTAAAAAGTACACTATTATTAAATGTAACCACAAACGTTAAACTTTGTTTTACTTTGAAATCCTGTGAAATCATATTTTCATGTTTTCATTAGTAGCAAATTTTCGATTTTGTAAATATTGAACACTATCGTAATGAATCATTACCTTACAGGTCAATATTTACAATATCGAACAAGTTCCAACTAACTGGAGTCGGTCATTCAGCAGTGCATGTGCAAGACTTGATCGCATATTGTTTGCATATAAATGCGAGTACTGTGCATACGACACTCCGCAATCGCATACATCTAACCTGAAGCCACAGATTTTTTGCGCTCATGATTTCATATGCGCGTGCATATTGGCACAGCTCTAATCATGACCCACTAGTTGTTGCACTCGAATGGATCATCGCATCTTTGCC
>JACJUY010000312.1:91454-106927 GCA_014220935.1 Platorchestia sp. MABIK
ACAAAAAGGAAGCCTACCTAACCCTTAGCTCGGGCCCCTCACATTTTCCCCCTGGGAGCGCTAATTCCCACAGATACAAGAGTTGTATCCCCCTGAAGGGTCCGTAGCGCGTACTGTAGTAAGTTATCGCTGTCCCGTAGAACTAAGCATCACCACAGCGCTGTTCGGATGAGATATGAACAGATTACGTTGATTAAACGTTAGTTCAAACCTCCCTGACCGCAACAAGGGCGTTCCAAAGAGATAAGTCTCAATTTAGCATGAATTTTAGGGAACACAAAATCTACGTACAAGGTGAATAGAAACAGTGAGTTGAGGAAGAAGTTTATGAAATAAGATAGAAGTTCAATAAGATGGCAAGTCCTGAAAAATAGGACAGCAGTAAACAAAGGATTAGATCAGATTAGTCGTTAGTTTTTGCCTCCCCACCCGCAGCAACAAATGCGATCCAAAGAGAGGAAAGAGGAAGGCACCATTTAGTATGGAGTTAAGGAAACGCGGAATCTACGCAGAAAGGGCATAGAAACAGAAAGTTGGGAAAGAAGATTGTGAAACAAGATCAAAGTTGAAGAAGAAAGTAGTAGGTACCGAAAAACAGGACAGCAGTGAACCGAAAAAAGGAGGTCCTTAATAACATTACAAAAACATTTTATTTCAACAAAAAAAGAAAGCCTACCTAACTCTCAGCTCGGGCCCTCACATTGTCCCCCTGGGAGCGCTAATTCCCATCGATACAATAATTGTATCCCCCTGAGGGGGCAGTAAACAAAAAAGGGTCTGTAACAACACATCAGACCTATTCAATTTCACGATAAAGAAGGCCTCTCTAAACTTCAGATCGGGACCTTACATATTCTCCCTGGGAGTGCTAACTTTAAACTCAACTTGTATCCCCGTGAGGGGCGTGACTAGAACAGCAAGCAACATTGAGTTCCTCTTTTGTTTCGTCTGCTTTCCAGTACAGGACGCATCTCTTTTTAAAATGTTGTAATTGTAAATTCCGAGCAAAAGAGCTACAAGGTTTTGTACAAATTTATTTGAAAGAGCAAAAATTTAAAATCATCTTTCGTAATCTTCAACTTTCTAGACAAACACCTTTTTCATATTTTTAGTAAAAATGTCTCAACGACCAAGATGACAATTATGATATTTACAGGGACTAATATTTCACGATTACAAATGAAGCTCTACAAATCAACATCAGTGAATATGAGGACAAAAGTAGCTGATATTACAAAAAGCAGGTAATAATACCTAAAGATGCACCAAGTCTTAAGATATGCTCATGTTCTTTAGCGATATTCGTGGCACATCAACACGAGATACAAACCATGCTTCTATCTTAGCATCAAAGACGTACTTAAAAAATGCTAATGAACAAATGGATTATGACCCAAAGCCTCTTTCCAAGTAAAACATTTAACTTGGCATTTGCAACAAAAGGTTAGATTTTATATTTTTATACCACAATGATCATAAGAGAGACAGATGAATGGCTATGACTACCAAATGTAAAAAAGACAAATTGAAACATGATGCAAGTGCCAGAGAAAAGGGAAAATACGGTTATAAAGAAGAGCTACAAAAAAGAAAAAATGTTGAATGCACTTAAGCCAACGCAGACAGAACGCAGCACCGCAATTAACAACTTGAAGTAAATACTCGCATTTCTAACGAAAAAAGCTACTTGAATCAGTTTTAGCCAATGTAAGAGACACACAGAACTCGTGGTGTGAAATGCGGTCGAGTCCTTTCTTCCTCCTACTACTAATGCTACTCTTGGCTCACACAGTTTATTCATGAACTGCTTCTGTTAAGAAAACTGCGGGCGCGTGAATATCTATGACAGTGTTAGTGAGTTTGATACACCTTAGCCACACAAAATGAGACCCAACAGGAGCGAAGAGAAATGACCATTTAGTTTAGACTTGAGAAAACAGAGAATCTATGCACAAGGTAAACTACCACACAGAATACCATGCACATTGACACTGTAAGTTGACAAGGAAGAAAGATGAAGAAGATGAGATAGCAAATAAGGTATGAAAATGTAGCGGGAACGCAAAATTGAAATCCCGAGAGCATCTCTCTAGCCAAGGTAACTTGAAACAAGTATGACAAGTGAAATATTGCTTCACTTGCATGGCAAGTTGAAATTTTCAGCTCCACAGTAAGCTATAGAGAGCGACACCACACACCGGCGCACAACGCAAATGCTCGGCACTCAGCGTCCTCCAGGATTAAAATTTTGAGCACCGAATGCCGCACAGCACAGCGTTAATAAAGTTCAACTAATGTACAAAAGATATCAAGTTATAAGACTCTCATACTCGCATTGAAAAAATAAACCCACATATTTTTGAGCACAAAACAACTTTTGACACATCGTAATAGAGGTTAGCATAGGGATATATAAATTAGGCTTTGCCTACTTTTCGAGAATTTCAACATGTGAAATTTTAATTTAAAGATTTAGAACGGGGTATTTAAGGAAGGATAATTTACTTCTCACAGAATTTATACGGCAGTCGTTAGTGGAGCCAGAATCCCGTTATCAGTTTTCAATACCAGATTCTACAACCATGAAGACTACTAATTTTCATTCTATATCTGACACAGCTAAAAATAACTCAAAAAGGCGTGGAGATGTACCAAAGAATTACACCACAGAACAGCACGAAATGCTTCAATGATGCAACTACAAATTAAAAAATACACAACACAGATGCAGTCTGAACAGCTGTAAACAAATTGATTCCATTTCCACTGACCATATTCGAGTACCTAGACACAGAATTCCAGAGTTTTCGCAGCACCATATTGCGGGAGGCTCCGTAAATTTGCCTATTCTGACATCCAGCGTGGTTGCTATTTAGGGAAGGGATTGTAAGGCTTTAATGATTCTTAGAAATTAACACAATCGATCCTCGAGTCGCATAACATCACCATATGCAAGACACAGCTAAATACGGATATGAATTAATTTCATATTAAATTAAGCAGCGTACTAGTTGAATAACTGGGGTTAATTGTTTTTGACAATGCTGAAGTAGCATGAGATGATATTTACTCAATGGATTGACTCATGAACACTTCACGTTGAAATACGTGACCCCTTTTTTCATTAATTAAGATGCATAAAACTGTTAGCACTCTTGTTCATTGCCTGTACACTGCAGAGTCGTTTCAATGACTAGATTTGATTTCGTTAATAGAAAAAAAAAAGTGAGATACATTTGGGTATTTGCTAACATTAAGCAGTATTTTGAGCATTGGAGTACAGTGATCAACGAAGAGCAAAAAGAAATATGACAGAGCTGCTCAAACTTCCAATATCAGCAAACCTTAGCAGATATTCCTTGATTCTTAACTGGAGGGGAGAAATCATCCAAATTTCGTCTTTCATCTTTTTTTCTTCTATTTTTACTGTTATTTTTCTTGCCATATGGGGCGCCTGAACTACCAGTCTTAGGCCTCACTGAAGGCCCATCAATTGCAGAGGATGTTTCTTCGTCTGTTGAAGGGACAAGATGGAAACTGACCTTTCTACTCGAATTAGGTTTTTTTTTGTCATGCACGCTTTGAGACGTTGCACTCTCATCGCCGGAGAAAGACTTTGAGTTAACATTACTCTGAGTGGATTCAAGACCATCGTCAGCGCAATCCAAGCTTAATGGTCTTTCTAATTTTATAGAATTAGAACCATCATCTCGAATATCAGGCACCTGATCACCATTTTGCGATAAAATTTTAGCTTCCCCTACATTGATAGATTTTGAGCTCGGTCTTTCCTTGAAAGCACCATTAGAGGCTCCTAAAATTATGCCTTCATTTTCAAGCGAGTAAGTAAAATTGTCTGAAGTCTGACAAGTCAGGCTTGCACGCTTCTTTACTTTGAAAGAATTTGAACTTTCATCAGAAACGCTGCCTGAAGACTGCAAATGTAGGGGGTGTTCAGGAGAAGGTCTAACTGATTTGAGGCTTTCCTTACTATTATTATTCAATACCTTCGTGCTCTCAGACTTGGTAGAAGTAGCGGTAGTCAAAGGTACAAGTTTTTGCACATCTTTTGAGCTTTGTAAATCATCAACGTAGAAAAAATCACCTAGATTTTTCTCCTTGGCACTACGCCCTCGCGATTTTGACGGTTTATCATTCGGAGTCCAAGTTTTACCCTTAGATCCACTTGAGGCGCCCCTGCCCCTCGGACTGGATGCTGTTCTAGAGTCCTGAGCGGCGAGCTGCAACTCAGCGCTCCCTGCAGCACCGCAGTGAAGTCGCGACTCTTCAGGCGCTCCATAGCTCTGCGCGCCTCGGAAGTTTCTTCTCGACTTCGAATGTGACTGTCCGCCTCGGCCCCGCGCACCTTTCCCTCGAGGATTCGGAGACTTCAACCTGGCACCAGAAAATATTTGACTTCAGGAACTAGCAAGATAGAATCACTTTCATATGAAACATCGTTAAGAATTTAAAGACAAAGAATACAGCACGGATAGGTATCATATTTGATAGAATTTACAAGCTAAATATAAAATATCTGAATTTGTCAATTTTAAACGTTTCGGAGACCAGCTCTATCTTCAGTAAGTCACAAAAAACAAAATTGGTTAGTTCTTAACGATCAGTAGAAGAAAAAAAATCAATACAAAAATTTCTAAAGGATATGAACTATTGGCATTATTTAAAAGCGGCTTCTCTTTTGCAATGTGAAGGGATTCTAAAATGCGCAAATCTAATTCGTTAGGAGCAGAGCATAAAATAGAAAAATTGTCCTCGGAAATACGGCTGCTACACTGTTCGAAGATGGAGCTGGTCTCCAAAGCGTTTAAAATTGACTAATTCAGATGTTTTATACTTAGCTTGCAAATTCTATTAAATATGATACCTCTCCGTGCTGTATTCTTTGTCTTTAAATTCTAAATTATAGTCCGACTAAGGAGTGTTAATTTTATGAAACATGGTGTACTGTAAACCTAGAAGTATAAGCAAAAATAGTTTTAAAATAAAACAGACACTGAAAATTATTCATGGAAATATTTCATTCTTTTAACATAATGTTTACACGGTTACACCCATTTAACTTGCAGAAAAAACACAATGGCAGAAACCAAATCATAAGTTTTGTTACCTTTTACTAAAATTTGAAGACAAAAGCACTGGCATGTTCCTTGTGCCCAAATTCCAGTGTATGAACAAGCTAAAAAGCATTCGCTTTTTGTAAAGTTACTGTCAACACACTTCGCTGAATGCTGACACTGAACATTGCTACAAATCATTTTTGTAGCACACACACGTGCGACCACCGCAGTCAAGAGGGTAGAACTCAATTGCGCGGGAGCCCACGAATGTACAAATAACATCAGTTAAACACCGGTACTGCCAAAGCACCACATTATATAAGCAACTTAAGACTCCCCAGATCCAGGGAAGGCAAACTCAAGAGGGCGAAGAGAAGGGACCATTGAGTATGAGCTGCAGAAAACGAGAAATCTGTGCACAAGTGTGTTCCCATTCAGGATATCTTGCGCTAATAAACAGAAAATGAGAAAAAGAAATAAAATACAAAGCAGAAATAGCAAAGAAGGTGTGAGAACTGAAAGGAGCAAAGAAGGCACAAAAGACAAAACTCCCGAAGGCCCATCTACATGTAGATGAGGTAACCGAACAGCATCCCTCCTGGAAGCGCCAGTCCCCATAGCATAGCATGGACCAACCTAACTTGAGCCTTGCAGGGCTTAATGCACCAAAAATTTATAACATCTAAAACTTGTGAGATCTGAGAATTTGCACAAGTAGTTTGAGAAAATCCGAGGTAAACTGTTACAATGCAGAGACGAGACATGAGCCAGTCAAGAAATACAGGGCTTTTTTGAAATACGGGACCCAGAAAAATCTTTAATAACTTTTGATCCAATGAACAGATTTTTGAAAACAAAAAGACAGTAGAATTCCGAGATTTATACCTTTTATTTGGTACCTACGTATTCATTATACAACAGTTAAAATAGGAATCAGAGGATACAGTAAAATTCATCCTGCTTTGAAACTGCTGCCATGATGACGAACTGGACAAAGGAACAATTAGCTTTCATAAGCACTCCACACTTCTCTAATGGAAGGAGCATTGTCCCAGCCCAGCGAATTTCATGACAAACCGACGAAAGTTTATCGTGACAAACCGACGGATCTAACTCAACTCAAGAATGCCATCATCTCAGAAATAAGATTGATCGGTTGCACCCCTACCAGTGCTGTAATGAGAAGCATGCAAACATGCATCCAATATTGCTTGCAGTCGAGTGGACGCCACATGAAGAATGTCATTTTCAAAAATTAGTCCAGTAAAAGACAATCTCAGGATTCTACTGCCGTTTCGTTTTCATACATCCATTTATTGCATCAAAAGTTATTGAAGATTTTTTCGAGTCTCATATTTAAAAAACACCCTGTACATATTACAGTGGTTGAGACGAGAACGAATTAGTGGCCCACACAACAACACAAATAAATACGCAGCAGCAACTGGCTTTGAGTTTGAGTTGAACATTTAAGTCGAGTTTTGGAACCTGGGCAGGTGAGGAGGCAGCGGGGAGCGCGACACAAGCACAGCGAAGCCGCGCCGCACCCACGCCACCTGCAGTCGCTCCAGCCCCGCCACCGATGCCGCCCACACATGCTCCACTCTGCACACGCCAGAGGAACGAGGTAGAGTCATCTCCACGGTAGAGGAAACAAGGTAGACTCATCTCCACGGTAGAAGAAACAAGGTAGACTCATTTCTACAGTAGAGGAAACAAAGTAGACTCATCTCCACGGTAGAGGAAACAAGGTAGTCATTTCTATGGGGGGGAATACACCTCCTCTTCTTCGGCTACCCATAGAACGGTTTTATTTTGAACAAACTTTGTGCCGTCACTATTGCGACATGTAGTTAGGCCAATGGTGGTGCCAGATTTGAGGCCAGCAATGTTGTCAGATGCAATCTGAGCCCAGCTATTGGTTAGGTGCCACGATGTCATCACTGCCATTCGGTTGACAAAAAAGAGACTGGTTTGACCTAACTTGTTTTTTCTACAGTGATATCTACTAAATAGAAATACCCTGTTGGTTGCCTGCTTGGTCTGCCTTTTTTTCACGCTCTTGAGGATTTACATATGGAGAACGTTAAAGTTAACATATGGTAGGGAGAGACTGCTAACTTGTCACACAAATTGGAATCAAGCTGGATGTGCTTTAATGACTGTCTCTGTGATACATGATGATGTGATTTTGTGTTTAATCAAAGATTATCTAATCTCATCATTTTTGATGGGATTAGATAATCAGCAAATTTCCACTTACTACAACCCTTAATCATAAAAAGTTGAGCTGTATGACTGCTTAATCATGTTAAAAAATGTAATCTGTGGTGAATATTCAAGTTTTCTTAATTTTTAAGCTTAAATTTTAAATTAAATTTTTGAGCTGATTTCCTTTTTGAGCTGAAGTTTTTTTCCAGTTTGCATTTAATTTATTCATTTTAGTTCAGATGAACTGGGTTTTTTTGAACATTAAATTAAAACTACCTATTTGCATTTAGAAAGCTAGAACACCAAGCAAAAACTGTGTGGTGAAGATGAGAACTTTTCAACTGTTCTGCAAAGGTTTGAACAAAAATAATTTTTATTTCAACTGGAATAGTTGCAATAAGGAAGAGTGCTAATATTTAATGGTAAGTATTTCATAACCCATGAATAAAAGTTATATCATTTATCATATTGAAGATGCACTAGTAATGGACCGTTTTATTACTTCAGACATGAACTAAAAGTGCCAATCATAGATATTTTCTAACAAATTTTAAAATTCTGTCAATGCAAACAACTAATCATGAAATCAACAACAAACACAAACAAAACCACACAGTTACTAACAAACATTGGGATGAAGATAGATATTCAAGTTGAGACTAACATAAATCTTTTACACAGCAAGAAAAGCAAAGCAATTTTCAATGCTAGCACTACACTGGTAAGGAATAAGCTTAATAAAATAAAGGGCAGTCTGGACATCATGACTCACATTTTGTGAGGGGAACTCGAGCAGCACGTACTAGACTCACTCAGAAACTGTATCAAACGTAGCACTGTAGACGTCCACATGGGAGCTGATCTGAGCTTCACATGACAACACGGAGGCCGAATGGCGGCTTTCACCAATCATCATCACCCTCACAGAAGGATCAGACTGTAGCCTGTGGAGTTGTCAATATTTAGGTTGACATTTGAGATTGTATTTAGTTGATGAAAGATCACCACACCACATAATACCTATGTATTCCTACATTTATCTTTATGACATGGGAAAAAAAGTTAGAAATATTTCTTTTTACTTGAAGAAACCAAGTCCTAAGAATTGGAGGAAACTAAAAACATAGATTTTTCTGTGAGAACAACAAGAAACTATGTAGATGATTCATAGCATCACTGTTAGTGAGAATGAAGCTTTCTTCATTCTATAATTGGTTACATACTAATACCAAGGTTTTACGATGAAAAAATGCAACGGACACCAAGATAGTTGTAAAGAACAGTCTTTGAAACAGAAGAAAAATCTATTTCATTAAAGAGCAACAAGTGAGCAGCAACTCTTGTTCAGCCAATATAAGATATCCCAGGATTACGGGAAAAATATTCTGATAGTTGTAGTTAACAGCTGTTGGCATGTGCAACAAAAAAGACTGCAGGGCACCAGGGCAAAGAGAACAATTGCCAGCAAACAACACAAAAGTCACAAATTGATGTTGGATCAGAACTGTTTAAAAATGTGTCAACAAAAGTACACTGTGAAAAAAAGAGTGAACCAAGTTTAACTGGACGGCATTTTGAGCTAACATACCAAGAATTTATGCAACACTTTCGTGAAATTCTTTTGTATCTGCCAAGAAACTGAAAATTGTAATGCAAAGAATATAGGCTTTTCAGTTACATACTTTTTAGAAAATGGATCTAGTACAGTTGGAACCAAGGTATTATGCTCCTTAACTAGAATTTGTTGTATTTGATAATACCAGATTTGTCCTTGAATGTGAATTATGTTTCAGGGCTTCTGAAAGTCATGTTTATTTACCAATTTAAAATTTTTCTTCTTTCCAAAAATAAAAACTTAATTAAATTTGCAAGAAGCTTTTATGCTCCTAAAATTGAAAAATTTAAATGAAACAGGTTTTAGGATAAAACAACAATATAATGTTGAACAATGCAGATAAAAATTTAATTTAGGCTTTACAAACCCCAATGCTGTTGATCTCCAGCTTGATGAACATTAGTGAGATAAGAATTTTTGTTACTTCCTATGATGCGACATAAATTTAAGAGTAATTAAATGTAAGTCATGTACATACAATAAAAGTATACAATTATTAAATTAAAATTATTTTTCTCAAATAAAAAAGAGTTGTTTTTTTGAATCTTATATGCAATATTACATTTCTTATCAGTATTCAACAAATAAACATTAAATGCTTCACTAAAATTCCTTTATTCATTCATAAGTTATTTGAAACATGATCAGCCTGAGGCAGAATCCAAGCAAGAAATATCAAAACTTGACCAAGTAGATGCAACTTTTAGTAAAGTTACAGTTTTAAATTCAATAGGAATAAACCATGCCAAGCTTGATTTGTGTAATAAAATCAGTAAAAATTTGCAGTCCCTTATAGCAGAGGATTGTCACGGTGTGATCTAAGAGTTCCACAAATTGTGTGTGGACATACAATGGGACCATGAAAACACAAAATTCCTCATAGCTCTGCTGTGTGTAGAAAATTTGTGATGCCAATCAAGTTGAGACAGAAAAGATACAAGTAAAAAAAGTACATATGATTAATATGCCTAAATAAATTTACTTTTAAGATTGGTTTCAACAAGTAAATGTGTAATTCCTGTTATGTCAGAAGGATTAAGAAAATCCAACAGAATTATTATAATAAAACAGAAATATGCCTAGAAGTTTAGCTAAAATTCTAAGCATTACTATACTTTACAATCAATAAAACAATATTACTAAAACAGATACTTAGGTACACTTCAAAATTGATATAAAATTTTTTGACCATTATTAACATCATGATACCATTTATAATATTCAATATATTAGTAGTAACCAATGCAAAAAATTTTACCATTAAAAAACTCACATATCTAGTGCAAGCTCATATGCTTCAGCCAAAGGTAGATCATCATTCAAAATCACAGGAATGTGGTCCAAGTTTTCAGGAAGGTCTTCAATGACCATTTCCTTTTCATGGCTTTGAGATATTACATATTTGTCCATTTTAGTTGTCAGACCAGCATTGACAGTTGAATCAACCTGAAAATGCAATAAATCATAAGATGTACATCTTCCTGAAAATGAAAAAAATCATTAGATGTACATGTACATCTTCCTGAAAATGCAAAAAATCATAAGATGTACATGTACATCTTCCTGAAAATGCAAAAATCATAAGATGTACATGTACATCTTCCTGAAAATGCAAAAAATCATAAGATGTACATGTACATCTTCCTAAAAATTACCATTAGCTCTAACAGTCATATATCAATAAAAATGCTTTAAAATTAGTTTTCTTTTACTGATGTTCAATACTAATTAATTTCAAATCAATTGTACATTATTAACTATTAATAGATTTATGAAAAGCTGCAAATTGAAGAATTAAAAATTGACTTTACAGGAATCAAATTCATTCATGAAAGAAATTTTAATCTTGCCTCCATTTCTATTTTCCACATACACTTTTTTGCCAATGCGTGAATGCAAAAATAGCTTTACATTACAATTTTTATAACATAACTCACATATATATAACCTCTATTAACAGCTTGAATGACTTAAAAACAAAGTAAAGCTCAAAACTGGTACCTCATTAGATGTATTGATAATTTATGAATTCTATCTAAGCTTCAAGATTCTTGTAGCTTACAGAATCAATACATATCAATAATGCTGCTTAATTGATTTAGCATACACTATGGTGCTGTGTTGGTGCACATCTATTTAAAATGCACACATTTAACAATTCGATACTTCAAAAATATTTGCCAATGCATTTAAATTTAATTTCATTAATTTACTACACACACTTTTAACATCTAAACATTTATATGAGATGACATCTATTTTAGCTTGAACTGTCACTCAGTAAAATAACTAAAACTTGATCACTTCAATAACATTCGTCAAGAACACAGAGCGTTTCATTTGTTACAGCAATTGATACTTCCAAGTCTTCAACAGTAGTCAAAATAAGCAGCAGTCGGAACCTGGTTTAAATAAAATAATATTTGTATATTATTTATTGATTTCTTTTCATGTCAAATCTTTACATCTCTAAAGCTAAAATTGAAAATAAGTTTGGGCGACATTCATCCGGATTACTTGATTTTAATCCAGGAAAATAAGAACGAACGCTGGTTCAGTATTCACGTAAGATTACGTGACTGTTCATGGCAAATATATGGTTTATTTGAAGTCTCCTTAATTCATTGAATGAAATTTACGTATTACGAGTTCAAAAATAAAAGAGATAATACGCGCAATTGATTCTACACAATGGGAGAAATCAAATCCGTGGACGCACTACAATACAGCTGTTTACTTATGCCCGGAACTGGAAGACGGAAAATTTTTGGTGAGATTTTTTTCTGTGATAGTAAATATTATCTCAGAAATCAGCAGTTAATTTTGTTCCTATTTCAAGAAAAAACCTAAATTTTCACCTGCCTAGGAATGCTATGAATGTTTGTTACAGAATAATTTTAATTAGAGAAACTTTGCAGAATATTTACAGAGTTTTTAAACATTCTTTATTTACAAAGTTTATAAATAACGAAACGTGTTGTAATACGATTTACAACTGTAAAATGTGCTGATATATTAAAGTGGCAGTGTTTTATAAGGGGTATTTGAAGAGCACTTTGATAGAAGTGTTTCAATATCAGTTCAAGGCCACGTACGCTGTTAACTCAGCACTGGTATTGTTGCAAGTTATGTGCAACTGCTGCGTCGCCAACGCAAGTACAGTGTAAAAATTTTACACAAATTTATGTCGCTGATTATTTTTGACTGTTTTTCCTTGTAACTATTCTCTCTATTATTATTTCATGAGAGAATATATTGATGTTTGGATAGAGACTGCATGCTTGGTTTACAACATGCTCTCTGTCTTTACACTGCACTCAAAAGGTTTGATCGCCTATTTATGTTCCTACGTAAAAACGTTCGCTTTCAAAATAAATGAGCGTTATAAAACTTGAAAATGCTTATAGAATAACCAATTGTTTATTTAGATTTACATAATCTGAGTTCAACAAGTTAAGATGAGGCCAAATCATAATTAAAGCATAACATAATATATCGTAAATTATGTTGCGAGCTTTGTAAATTTGATAAAACGATCCTTTTGACTTAAAGCTTGAAAACGTGCTGCCGATGGATTTCTGCATTGAGCAGTGTTGTAGTTCTGCAGTCCTGAGTTTGTTCCGGAGCTTTCACGTGGCTTAGTGGTTAAGAGCTCTTGCCTTTCAAGTGGAAGATTGAGGGTGCACGACAACGTACTAAATGTATGTAAACCAGTATTTTTTATCGTTGGGGAAAAGAATAATCATCCAGAATTTTCTTTTCGATTCAGGTGTATCAATGCCAGTTCGATCGAGTGTAGCAAGATATTAATAATGATCATTTGAAAAACATGTTTGATTCTTTGTTTATAAATTTGTTTGAACTAAATTGACAAATGTGTTTTTTCCATCGCACGAGCATCATTCTATATTTTGTGCACGCTTCTGCATTCCTTACGGGAATTAAGTACGGAGATTTTGCTTCATTTCTGATATATTTCAATTTTTATTAAATCATTGAAAAGTCGTTGAATGCGCATAATTTGCCCCTTCTATTTCAATAAATGATTTTCATCCACTGAGATTTTAATTGAAAAATTTTAGCATCTGAAACAAAATTAAAAAATTTATTAGAACGCTCTATAGCCTTGGGAATATGGCTGATTACGGTGCAATATTTAAAAAAGCTTCCCTCATGCCTGTTTCGAGTGCAAACCCGCACTTGTTTAATGTCATTGAAGTAGTCTTTCATTTTTTAAATTATTAGGAACAATTTTGTACCATTTACATCTTTCCTATTTAACCCTGATCAGAGATGAGGAACACTGATTCGCATGTTTCCAGTATTATTTTCATTAAGTGTAGCTGGAATCTAGCTGCTTAACTCCCATGCTCAATTAGAACTGTTTGGAGCACCTCAGTTAACCAGTAACGATGCGGATGTTGCAGCTTGATGTCTTCGCCCCGGTTGGGGGATATTCAATTCTTGATTATCATTTATAACTCGGTAACATTTACTTCTTTGACTTCTGTTGATGATAATTTTTCACGTAAATATTTTTCACCCAAAATTTTTGAGGTGCTAGCAATTTTATCAATCATAAATTCCCCGCTACGTTTTCTATGACACGTGAATTATTTTGGTTAAAACATAGGTTTTCAAGTCGAATGTTTACCTTCAGAATTCTATTTCACAAAAGCAATGCGTGTTCTATGAAATTTTTCAAGCTAAGAAAGAAGATCCGTCCGTCTGAAAAGACAACAATAGTTTTATCATCTTGTGTTTGACTATGAAGAAGGTAATATACCCATTTCCCCTAACTGTGGAAATTTCTCACCATTAATACAAACTAATTATACCATCTTGTCAGTTATAAAAACCTTTCACCAATTCTGCAAACCAATTATTTAAATTTATCATTTATGCAAACCTTTCATCAATTATTGAAACCAATTACATCAATTTACCGATTATATAAACTTTTCACCTAGTGTGCCAACAAATTATACAGATTTATCAATTGTACAAACCTTCCATCAATTTTAAAAACAAATAATTTCAATTCCCTGATTATACACACCTTTCGCCAATTATTCGAACCAATGATACCAATGTATCAACTATACGGGTCTTTCACAAATTCTACTAATTTACCCTGTACACGAACCTTTTACACTTCACCCCAACTGTTGAGTGTCAGCAGTTCGAACTCCGGCAGTGCCGCCCGGTAATTCTCCCCGTTGGGAAAAGGGAGAACTCAGCCACAATTCCCCACTCTATCCAGGAAATGGGTAGCGGCTTGACCGGGGGAACCGTCATTGCGTCCTAGTGTTAGTTATGAGGCATTTTAAAAACCAATGCATAAGATCATATGTCTCAAGCTTGATTGGAATAAAGAATCCTTTTTTGAACTCGGCTGCCACAGGTCTCCTAGAGAAACCCTCCTTCCCGGCCACCATGGCCCAAGCCTCGTACAAGCTGTTCGTATGCGGGCGCCCTGGGTCCGGCAAGACGTGGGCCCGCAGTCGACTGGTGGGGCGGGAGGTGTGTAGCGAAGTGAGCTGCGAGGACGCCGTGTCGGGCATTGAGGCCAACGTCGTCTACTGGCCCATCAAAGTGAGCTTATCGAGTGTGCTCAGAGGCCATTTGGTGCCCAGTGAAGTGTGCGTTGCCGTCTCATGAATGTCAACTAATCGAGCATTTTGAGAGATTTCCTTGCTGCTTGGTCACCGTACGTGTGATGGCTGTACAGGGGGTTTCAAAAGTCTTTAACAGCAAGAACTTTAGCTTATAAGTCACTCAATTAGGGATAATTTACCATGTGGAGGGGTGTACAAAAGTATTTAGGTTAAAAGTTGGAGAGACCGGAAAAAATAAACTGTGATTGAAATACTGTTAATTCTTGTCAGACCAGTCTATTGGCAACCCACGTCTCCTGATATGACGCCCATGGGCTTGTACCTTCAGGGACACCTAAAGCGCTTAGCGTGCGAAACAACTGTTTCGTCTGAAGAATAACAACATCTCGATAGAATTACTGACGCCTGTGTTAGGATTGATGAAACTCCTGGTGTCTTGAAAGAAAGAAAAGAAGAAAAGAAAAACATTTTATTTCCAATAAAGTATAACATGAAAGTTGATACATTGGTTTTTAAAACACCTTAACATTAAACATCCTTATCTGATAATAACACATTGGTATCGTAATACTCGTGTAAAATGTTGAATCAAAAAATGATTGATAGAAAAGCACATCAAAAATGAGTTCCTTTCCTTTGCCTAATCTGATTTTGACAGTGAATTTGAATATAAGTTACTTAGAGAACACAATCCTCGTAACGCTTAGTTGAAAAATGTATTCGTTTGTGCACATTTAAATTGAAATAAAAGCAAAAATCGCGTTTAAATAAATACCTTAACACAAGAGACCCTTAATTGCTATTCATACATGGTTATAGTAATAGACATGTTAATTAAGTGTTGAGACAAATGATTTAGATCCTTAATTGCTATTTATACATGGTTATCGTAATACCCATGATAATTGTCGAAAACATGATTCGGAGAAAAGCACGAAAAAATGAGTTCGT
>JACJUY010000312.1:107606-172240 GCA_014220935.1 Platorchestia sp. MABIK
TGACATGATATCTACACATGGGGGCAGTAATACTTATACCGGTTAATTTCTAAACAAACAAATGGTTGGTAGAAAAGCACGTTTAAAATGCATTTCCTTTCGGTGCATTGGTCTGATTTTGACAATGCATTTTGTTACAAGTAGTCCAAAAACCATTCTGCGCGTGATGCATTGTTGAAGACACTTTTTTCTTCACACAGGTTCGGCTATCATTCCGACAGCGCAGCTGATTTGAAAAAATTAGAACATCTTTTGTGAATACTTGCTTAACTTCAAGCTGAATATTTTTACTAAGTGAAAAAATTTGAAATTTCATTTTTCATTTATCCGACGATACGCTCTCACTTACGATCAACATTTTTGGATACCCCTTCATAGGGCAAAATTAGCTTATTTAAAGCCTCAGTGACTTTAGTTTGAAGTTTATTCGAAAGATTCTGAAACACCCTGTACATGCATGAGAGTAGAAGAAGGTCTATAAAACAAAATTTGTCCGCCTAGTTGATGTTCATCTTCGGCGATTTCATTTTTTTTAAGTACAGAATGCGACTTTCTGCAGTGGCTGAGATGATGAACCTCTTTGTCATGTCTGTGGAAGGTTTCGCCTAATGCGTTCATTTAGCCGCCTGTGTACTGTGTGTAAAGACATTCGAAAAGCGGCCGAGGATCGAGATGAAAATTCAAGGAAATAAATCAGTAACTCCTTAAAAACGACCAACTGATTTTCGTCGAGTTATTTTGATATCTGGCTGGTCATTTAAATTCGGCTATTCAAATAATTGCCTAGAGATGCAAAAAATCTAAGGCCGATAGAAAAGCACAAAATATAACAAATACAAATTCATCCAAATGTGTTAAAAACTCGTTACTTGTTTTCAGTGCTTGTAGATTGCCTGTTTCCACATTTGCAATAAACTTGAAAAAACTAGACATCAAAGTATGCACAATTAATGAAATAATAAATTTTAAATTTTTTTTTCAGCAACAGGGATACCGAATTCCATGACTGGAAATTGTATTCACAAAATAATAAAAACGACGAGATCTCGGAAATCAGATTTCGTGTGGGATATCAACTTTAGCTCTTGACGGTCCTGAAAGATTGTGTTTTGGAGCTAGATCGGTGCCAGTATTTATTTTCAATTCTGCTGTACTATGCGGGTGCATTCTGGTTTTAAGCTAGACGCATAGGCCAGAGATACAAAACAGGATTTGTTGCGCACAAAGCAGGTATTTCATGATTGGTATTGACGTTAAAAATACAGTACATATGTATTTCAAATTTCAAAAGTAATGATGTTCTCGTAATTGAAACATGATTTGTGCTTACCTGTCGTCTTCCACAGATCATTCAATTTTTTCTCTAGAATTTGATGAGATGTATTTTCAATTGAGAAAATTCAATATTGCTCGCGACATGCATTCTACATTATGCATCTTTTGCACAAAAACTCACTGAAAATTGAAATTAGTTCCCACCGTTAATTCTAAACTCTATGCACTGAGTGGTAGGCAGGGCGCACTGCGTTTACCCTATAAATAACGATCTTGAAGGAGACTTCGATGGTGAGCGCTATGTGGAATGGTGTTTCAGTTTCTACGCCTAAGGGGAGATAATGAGTCCAGTGCTAGTTTATTGAGTAGAAGAGTTCCCCCTATGGCCTCATTTATCCGTCTTCTCTGATTTCTTTAACTTTCGGAAGAGCTGCTTGTATTCGTCCAAAAAACTGCAGTTGTTGGATGAGAATCGAACTATAGTCTATCCTATCAAAAATGTCATGCATTATACTCGTGCCACGAAAAGAACCTTGAATCGTGAGTCTGGACTATAGAATCAAGACATGTTTTTAGAGCTGCTGCTCTCAGTGAGGAGTTTCATTTTCTAAGATGGACTTGATTTTAAAGTTAAATTGGTAGAAGCCTGGGCTTGCGAGTATACATTACTATTCAACAAAGAATTCACTTCAGAGTCAAATTAAATGTGTGAAATGAAGCACCGTCCAGAGTAAATATGGAGAGCAATCTAAATGTGGTCAAGGTCCGATGCACAACTGGTATTCTGATAACTTGAATGTGAGTTCATGTGTTAGCTTTCTCACCTTCTGTCCTTAGCGAAGATCAATTACTTCTTCATCTATCCATAATTTTGGGGTCTATATGACTTTTGCAAGTTGCTGAAGGTAAGTTTGTCTAGCCACCCTTGAACAAATATGCAGCAGAGCGTGGAATCAACCAACCTCTTATTCTTTTTATTCGTTGCCGCTTCTAAAAAGGAAAAAAGTTTACTGCAGTAAATAAAAGTAGCACACTGGCCCACTGCTTCATCTACGTCTACGTGCCAAAATTTTGTGGATATTTGCTACTCATAAGTGATATCCGGCTATCCAGTATCTACATTTTATCCCATGTACCCATGTCCGTATAATGTTGAACAGAATACCGAGAGGATGTGAAACCCGAGGTGTTTTTTGTTGTTGTTCCTAGAGTGTAACTTGATTTCCCTTAAAATTTTACCCGGCTATCAAAATATCTACATTTTATCCCATGTACTCATGTCCGTATAATGTTTAACAGAATACCGAGAGGATGTAAAACCCGAGATATTTTTGTTGTTGCTCCTAGACTATAACTTGGTTTCCCTTAAAATTTCTGGTAGAAAATTCAAAACAAGTTCATTTTTACGTTTTTTGAAGTTTTTTCCATTTTACTTGTTTTTTCATCAATTAATTTCCTAAGATTACACTGAACTCGACTGTAATTTTTGATGTAGCGGAAGGAAGTTTGTTTATATGTTTATTATTTTTTCTTACATTCATTTTCAATACGTATATATATATGAATATGTGTGTATATGTACGTATTTGTGTACGCACGCATGCATATATATATCTATGTGTGTATGTATGTGTGTGCGTATATGTATGTATACATTCACATATTTTTTCATGTATGTTACTATTTCTATTTTTTGCGTAAAAACAAAACCTCAAGGTCCATTACATTTCATTTAATGCTTTGCGACCAATTAACACTGAACCATATCTCATAATTGAATTAATTTATTTCACTTGCTAAATGATTAAAAAATAAATCTATCACTACTCCAGAGGACGTTTCTGTGAATAGTGAAAATGAAAAATATAAACAGACGAAGAAATAAAGCGCAATTTGAGCATATGACTTACGAAAAAATCATCTTTCTCTCCGTTATTGAACAAGCTATGAATTTAATTTTGCGTGTATGTTTGTTTACGTGTTTCTAGATGAGCGTGTTGTGTGGCGCGATGTTTTTATAAATTATTTGTGACTGACCTTTTTTCAGTGCTTGATAATAATGTACGACGGTGTTTCAATCTGTTTCAGTAGAACGTTTTTTGTCTTTTCGTACTTCGTTTTAACTAATAATTAAGGATCTCCGAAGAATTTTCTAGCAGTACTTAAATTATTTATAAGTTGTCAACCATTTCTTGGTGTTTAAAATATCTAAGAGATAACATTTTGATTGAATTAGTCCCTGACATGGTTAATCTATTAGTACGCCTCGTATAGTGTGTCGATTAGTACTCCTATGGTTTGTCAATTAGTGCGCCTCGTATGGTTTGGCTATTGGTGCCTCTCGTGGAATAATAATTCCAGTAGTGAATCCACGTTGGTGAACAGTGGTCGCGTGCATGATGGACTAATGAAATGCCTCGTATATCTCGCCTGCTCATAAAAATCGGGACGTCATGTGCACTAATCGAGGTTTTGCGCTATTTGTGATGAATTGAAAGGACGAGATTGAGATAGCTCCGATCTATCGTTGACTTTCCATGAAATTAACTATCATGTTCTTCCAAAACAGAGTCGTTCTTCTTGGGCAGATTGGAGCCAAATCCTTCATGTTTCGACTGGAGCTGTGGGAGGCTGGAGAATGGAGTGTGAGGCGATACGATCACATTCTGCCCGTAAGTGAAATTTCACGTAAACGTTTTGGAATATTTTTTTTATTGACCATTACTATAATAGCGTTGTGCAAATAGCTTTTGAGTTTCTCAATCTAAGGAGAGGGAGTGGTTGAGTGAAGAACAAGCTCAATGAGTAAAAGAGTTCTCTCTTCTCTACCCGTCTTCTTCATTTGCTGTCACAAACAGGCCGCTGCGTTCTGGTAAAAATACCGCGGGTGTCGAACTGGGATCGAACCAGGAACTTTCTTGTCGGTCACGATCGAGGCTACTCAATCAAGCATGTTTTTTTTTAGTTTTCTCTATTGCAGGGTATTTACCTCCATGAGAATTAAGTACAGGATGGAAGAACGAACAAATTTGTTTGTGACACATTAAGACTGTCTCGGAGCTAAACTGCACACGTGCTGTGCCAATTTCAGCGATTGTTTTGTCAGTCCTACTATTGGCATGTAGATTTCATATTTTTTATTAGGGAAAGCCTATAACTAGAACCGACAAAAGATTTTTATGTTGAGACACTGAAAGGAAAAATGATTGTTGAGCCATATTATTTTTTGATTTTTATTGTGGTCACGGAATCTTCAGTGGTTAAAGAAGTTTGCTTTTCATGTGGAATACTCTATGGTGTTAGATCCGGCACAGCGAGTTCGGTGTTTCTTACATTGGAGAACTGAAGAATTTAACATGAAGAATTTAACATGCAGAATTCCTCCTCGACTCAGGTGTTTGAAATGGGTACTGGCACGGCCAGAGGTGTGCGTCATTGCGTCGCATTTTAGAATTTTCGTCGAAAGCATTTTAGGGCTTTCGAAAAGAATTGATGAATGGAATGACAAGGAGCAATTAGGTTGAAACGCTTTTTATTTGTGTATAAGTGAACACGACCCGTCTAAAATGCCGAGATTCGATATTTTCTTTAGACAAATCTTGCAAATGTGAATGACTGACAAGCAAATAAATCCATCCTAATAGTACTAGCGATTAAAATATTCTTGTTCTTGTGTACTGGGGAAACTCGCATCACCAATTTCAAGCATCCTTTAAGAGTGTGAATGAGAGACGGATCAACCAATTTAATGTGTTCAATGATATTCCCATTGTTATAACATAGGAGAAATTACGTTCAAAAATTATTAAAATTTATTCATTCATTAGTTTTTGGAGACACCTAGCGTTTTATTTTATAAGTATGATGTGTGCAGGCGTGCCGGGAGGGTGTGAGCGGCGTGTTGCTGTGCTTCTCCGAGACGGACTCTCACGGCTGGCAGGAGCTGCCGAGGTTGCTGGCGACGTCAGTGCAGCCACACGAAAAGGCCACGGTCATTCCCTTGTCCACCAGGTATACCTAACTCAAAGGACATGTAACTTTAGGTGTAAGAGTTTATGGAAGATTTTTTGAGATTCCTGGTTGCACAAGCCAAATTTTCATTCAGGATCCCCATGTCTAAAAAAGAAAGCACAAGCCAAATTTTCATTTAGTCTCCGCATGTTTAAAAATGGAAGCACATGCTAAATTTTAATCCAGTCTCCGCATGTTTAAAAAAGAATGTTTCATTTAAAAATGTCGCACGTATCATCTTGTTTATAAGTTTTTGAAGCGGCTTATAACACACGTTTCGACGCAATGATTACCCCCGGTCGAGCCTGTACGCATTTTAGACACCCTGGTAGGGAGGGGAGTTGTGGGTAACTTCCTCCCTTTTCCTGAAGGGAAGAAACATGGGGCTTTTAATTTCAGGTTTCTAATCCTTTCTCGGAGGAAAGCCAACTTTTTAATTGCTAGGCCACCACGGCCGCGTCATAAATGTTTAAAATTTTCTATAAATACCAAACAAGAAAGGATTTTTTAGAGAATGTATTCTTAAAACAAGCGTCTCTGCTTCTTGATTATTAACTACATGCTGTTTTTCCACTTCTTTTAAATTCAAACGTTGCAATCTAAGCATGAACTTAATTGTATGAAAAGTTGTGATGGCTGTAATACGGAGCTTTAATATGGAGCATTAACAAAACATCAAATAGTTTCCCATGTTGCAGGATTTAAAGAAGTTAGCTGGAAAATAGGTGTGTAAATCTTTATTTATAGCACTATCACAAACGATTGATGATATTACTTCAGCATCTGTATTATTTAAGATGACAATTTAAAAATAGTATTCTCCACAATCCAGTGGAATAGGTTGAGAGCAATTGTGTACAAAGATTTTTTATCTCCATAGCATTATTTTAAATGTCCTTGTAGTATAAAAAATAAAAAATCGTCCTCCCAAATTTTAATAATTCATCTTGATTTACGATGTTGAGTTATTGTTGCTTAAGTGCTGGACTTTCAAACATTTTCTGTCGTCCTAGTGGACGTATCTTGCAAGTAAGTTCATTTACAAGAACTTACACTGTCAAACGTACCTCTACTTCGACGTAAATTTTCAAAGTTACCGGTTTCTGGTGTACAGAGTAAGCGACACCGCTGGAAAATGGGAAGTGTCTCCTGCTGATATTCGAGCGTTGGAGGAGCGCTGCAAGGTGTCAGTGCTGCGCATGCCCGCGCCCACCGCATGCACCCACACCAGCGCACGCGCCCTCCACGCCACCGACACCCTCACGGCAGGAGAAATTCGTCTGGGTCACCAGCCGGAGTGCGTCACTGAGGAGATCTCGGCCATCGCACCAGTGCTCAACTCCATCTGTTCCACGCTCTGGCACAAAGAGCAAGAGCTGCTCGCGCCGAGCAATAAGCCATGAGGATCCCGACCTGGGGTCGGTTTGTAAACATTCTGCTTCGTCCAGCTCAGGGGCTTCCAACCTCGTGTACTCACACCTCCTAAAGGGGGCAGACGATATTCAAGGGGATAAAATATGATTTTCCAGAGGGTGCGAGACGATGTTCTAGGGGGTACGAGACGATGTTCCAGTGGGTGCGAGACGATATTCCAGTGGAGATATAGTTCAAATTAATAATATGATATTGGCTATATGTTAGCAGTTTTATTTCAGGCGGTGCGAGGTTTGAGTGAAATTTCTTTTGGGGTGCGAGGCGAAAAAAAGGTTGAAAACCTCTGGTCGAGCGTGCGGCTGGAAGTGTGAGTTCTCCTGTTGGTTTGGTTATCCTACGTACCAGTTTTCTGCCCAGTATCATTGAAGTTTTGAAGTGAATTTCGAGAATTTTCGTCGGCGGAAAAAATGGTATGTAGGATAGTCAAGTTGATGGAAAAACTTGTCGAGTTGATGGAAGCTGCGCCGCAAAGACGACGGCAAATATTGCAATCAAGCCAAAGGGGTACTGGAGAATGTCTCTTTTTTTCAAGGCAGTTTCCGAACGTTAACTCAGTGGAGAAATGCGCATGTTTTTAAACATCCGGGTATGTTTTCCCAAAGATTGACTCTTCTCATTAACACTGTTGTAAGTTTGCCTTAAATTGCACAGGTTCTTGTATTTTATTTCTCAAAATGTGCTAAATTCTTTCTGGTTTTGATGATGTATGTTAACAGTGATATGGTGAAACACACGAGCTTATGCCTCTCGAACACTAGTACTAAACGGACACGACTCAAAGGTGAGGTTTCAACGTTCGCCGAATTTGTTCAAAATTATTGGAATAACACGGGTCAGGTAATCTGAGCGCTATAATCTGAGATTGTGTGTTCCGTGGGAGGTCTTACAGCGTCCTACCGATTTCTCTTATCTCAACAGCATCTAAAAGCTCCAACGAAAAGTAAGCTCAGTGTTAAGAGTACAATTCTGTAAAACCTAAAATGTTATACATGCCACGTACAAACTTTCATGGGAATGAACGGTTTTTCTTTCTTTTTCTTATCTATGGTCTCTCAATTTTTTCATAAATTATTAACATGGTTATTAACTGAATTGTCTAGTGCAGTCAGTCTACTAGTTAAAGGCTTTCATGTCAACATTTTAGGAACGCAATCCGTTTTTAGTAGAGCATTTCTGGTGTCAACTTTACCGGAAATACATTGCTGTTCACCTTTCTTTTTAACTCGAGCGGGCCGAACGATCAATTTTGAAATTTGGAGTTCAAATTTGTAATGTTAATTTTTACCTTGATTTGCATCAACACCTTTGATATATTAGCCTACAACGCGCAAGAAATAGATTTGTTCCCCGTACTATATCGAAATTAATTTTAAAGGAGATTTTTCTTTTACTCGTTGAATCATTTATTGTTGGAGGATATTTTACCTTTTTCAAAAAAATCCAAAGATGATTCACTTCAAGATGAAACCAGTTATTGGTAATTGGAATTGTACGCTCATGTTTTCGTAGGAACGTTGAATAAAATTTCATCTTTTTCCTGTTTTATTGTACACATGTTACTGTCATATATATTTATATATCACATATGAAAGGGAAGATTATACATAGAGGAGATCGTTTTGAAAAGCATTACAAGAAGCTCCCAATTGGAAGTTGAGGTAACAATGTGAAAGGGAAATTCTATCAGGAAATTAACAAAAAAGACCGTTGTAAGACAGTAGATTTGTTCACTTAATACAGTAGGAATAGGAGGATCGGTAATATCTGTAACAAGTGTTATATTTCGTTCCCGAAGAAACTCAATGATACCTCTCACGTGATGGTTTAAATTATTGATTGAAATAGGGACTACAGCAGAACGATCTACTTTACGAAATTCCAACGGGCAAACGTGTTCAACTCAGCATAGAGTAGATACATAATTATATGTTTGCTCCACTACCGTATGGAGAAAAGTAATTTTTATATAGATAAATTCCATACAATTTCAGCAAAATCCTGACTTTTCGAATGAGTTTGGCCGCATCAGATCTTAGTTGACCATGACGGTGTGGTGTTCCCTGCTCTCCGCAGGTCTGACTAGCTCGGCGTCAGGGTTAATTTCACTGACGATTCCAGATCTGCCTTCAGCAGCAAACCTGGGAGGTGGGGGAGGAGGGAATCTTTGAAGAAATGGGGGCAGAGGATTGCCACTTTCCTGGAAGATGTTATCGTCCTCCATCGGGGGAGGCCCTCTGAGGACCGTGTGGCGGCGGGGTGGTCCAAAGTCAGGTCCCTGGGGGGCAAATGTTGTTTCTTCGTTCTCCTGAGGCATGGGCGGGAGATGCTCTTCGGCTGTATGTCCTTCTTCTTTATCATCGTTGTTCACCACTGAGTTTGAATTCTGTTTCATTTCCATGTGTGTGATAACTCGTCCATTTGCTGAAATGAAAGAAACGATGAATTTCTGAGTGTAATGGTTATGTGATAGTAAGGTATTGTTCACTGTAGACGCAGTATATTCCACGTACGAATAGAATTACTAATTTTCATACGTACGAAGTGGGACAGGAAGACGGAGCAAGCGTCCAGGGAAGAACCTCATACCAGGTAGCTCCTGAAGCGATGGTAGAGTTACAGGGCTGTCCAGAGCACGTCCAGCAGCTTCTGGCATGACTACAGGCTTAATTCCAGAAGGAATGGCTCCTCGAGGAAGTGGGAATGGTGCCTCCTGTCGCTCCTCTTCGACGCCGAGGTTGCGGCCTTCACGAGTCTGCATCTTCACAGCGCGAAAGGGAAAGGGTAAAAGCAGTTTTGATTTTGGGGGTCCTTGGTCAGATTCTTCCATGGCGGGGCGAGGGATGGCCTTGATCGCAATAACTGGTACCTTATCACTTTTGTCCTTGTTTGATCTCATGATATGCGATACAATTTGCTTAATGGCATCTGGGATTTGAGGGGGGAATCCTTGCACAACCCTCACTGGAGTGGGATTCTCAACCTCTTGTTCAGGTTCTTGCTGGAGTTCTTGAGGAGGGAAAGGTCTGAAAATTGGCTCAGGAATGAATGGGCGTTCAGGCTCTTCGCTCTCTCGTCCAAAATGTCCTGGAAACGGCATATTTTGCTCCTCTTGAGGCTCAAAGCGCATGTTTCCAGCATTAGGGAAAGGCATACGGGGTTCTGAATCGAAGTGATGATGGTGATGTTGTTGCATGGGCTCTTGGTTGAAAAAAGGCATAGGTCCATGGCCAGGCATGGGCATACCCTGAGAGAAATCGTTTGGACCTGGACCTTCGTTCATTGGCCCTCTAACGGCAATGGAACCCATCATTGGAACAGGCATAGGTCCAGAGGATTCAATCGAATTCGAGAAAGGACCTTGGAAGGCTTGTGGCACAGGGCCGTTCATTGAAATCCCGATGGGCTGGAAGAAGGGTTGAGGAAGACGACGGAAAGAAGGCCTTGGCTGCATCTGTCGCTGGAGGCGAGAGTTGGCTCGAGCTGCCATCATTTTCAGGATGGGAGCCAAAATAGACATAGGAGGAGCGACAGGAGGCCTGGAGCCCATGAGGGCGCCGAAGGGGCTCATGACAGGAGTGACCACATCGTCTTCACCATCGTCATCGCATGTCACCATGATAGTTTTGGAAAGAATTCCACCTCCCAAATTCTGGACTTTCTTCTCCACTTTGCACTGAACGTCTTTTCCGGCCTGGAAAGAAAAGAGTTATTTAAAATAAGAGAAAGTCAAATTAAATCAAAAGATTTGTTTTCCAAGGGGAAAACCAGAAGGCATCAGTATTTTTAGAGCGATATTAATGGTGTGGTTTTGCTTGACATTCACAGGGACTCATGGTAATTCTATGACTTATAGAACGTCGGTAAAATTTTGTAAGCCGATGTCCCGAATAAAAATTTGGAGGTTTTGTCATCTTTACAATTGATAAGTAATGAAGATAAAATATTAAATTTGTAATTTGATTATACAGCCATCTTAGAGTAAAAATATAACAACCAAAATTGGGAAAACAGATTTAAGGCTTGTACAAATATATCGGAGTTACTTTTTGATGTATATTAGCTGAGATTTCATTTTGAAGTTCTTTCAGTGGTAATCACCGCACATTAAGAAGGATGAAATCAACCCTAAGCTCTACATAACTCTAAAGCATGACTTTTAACGAGACATTTCCCTATGATTGTTTAATTTAGCATGCATTGTTAGGCGAATACCAATAAGAGAAGGTCACGTGTAAAATATCAAAAGGGATCCTAGCGTACTCACGAGGGCAGGGTTACCGAGAAGAAGGTCTACAGGGAGCTTAACTCTGTTATCAGAGTCCTTCATCAGGCTCTGGAGTCCGTCGTCCTCTTCGTCAGTGGTGTCATCAGTGGAGTCTTCAATGATTTCAGTGGACTCCTGCGCAATAGATCACAGAAATAGTTTATGAAAACAAAGGTCACAACCTGATTCATGATTGACGGTTTGGCATAGAACGCTATTGCTGAAGAATTCTTGCACAAAGAACACAATTGCTGGACCAGTTACATTGAAAAAGTTTCATGATGATAAAATACAGAACCAGGGAGAAAACCTTGATCATATAACATCTATAATTGATACAGCGTCTTTGTTGTCATCTTATGATGAAGGAAGAAACCAGAACGACTACGAGAATCGTTTTAAAATGTCACATAATGAATAATAGAACAAGGGTGACAACTTACATCGTATCAGATTGTTTCCAAGTGATAATGAGAAAAACAAGGCATTGGTTAAAAAACGTGGTCTTAGTATAAATTAAACGACAACCTCAATGAACAAACCAACCAACCCGAAAACTATTATCATATCAAACTTGCCACATTGCTTTTTGATTTATAATTAGACTCAATCTAAACTAAGGGACCATGTCACAAAAGCAACGGATCATAAAATTTCAGAAGATTTGCATAATGTAGTTCTGAACCAAGCAAAATTATTCCCCTTAAAGAATACAAATAAGGTCCAATAAGAATAGGAAACACAAACAGTGAGCAATGTGTGTGTATATTGCTATTATTCCTTGGCTTTTCTTTTTTGTGTTTGCCATCAGCTCCAAATTACCGAATTTTATGCATTCTACCAACAAAACTCTCCCATTTTCAAATCAACCTTTGTTTCCATAGATTGGTATAACTATCAAGTGTGAGGAGAGTTTTTCAGGATTTCTTCGTGTAAAACTTGAAGAAGTTTCCTAAATGAGAGCCTCTAATAAATAGGACTAGAAACACGAGTCACATTCATTTTAACACAGCAGGTTCATAGATCTTTTTATATATGAGCGAATATTTCACAGCAATTCATGGATTTTGAAAATATTATTCTATCATTGCTCTCCTACACAGTCACAGAATAATATTATTTGCTAAAATCACGTGAAATATTATAAGCATATAACTGATAGTGGTTAAAGGAGTATTATTATAATAAGCGCATTAAATTTCACGCATGACCTTCGCTCATACACCAGCACATACCGTACAAATCAATACATTTATTAAGCATTTGAAATGCAGAATTCGATAGGTTCAGAATTTTATTAACGCATCACAGCATCGAAAAATAACCAATTTAATGTTCACTCGAGTGAAGTGCACACATTAAATTAATTTAAGCAGTGAAACTCAACGAAATTTTACGTTGCGTGGCTAAGCCACACAAATCTGAGCTGAGGTTATGTTTGCCACCGTTTGGCAGGTATATTCGAAGTTTTATGTATGCTTCGAAGAGAAGATAGCATGTACATCAACCTGTTATCGGATTTGCCTATTTCTTTATTCTCACATCTTCATCAGGCAGAGGAATGTCCATTTGACGAGATTCTTGATCGTAGTTGTACTCTTCAGTTGGACTCCTGCCGTCCTCTACGCTCTCATCCATGGCGTTGCTCTCGATGATCTCCAGGCCAGGCCGGGCTTCCAAGTTGGCGATTTTAGGAATGTCTGAAGCCTCCATGATGCTTGCGCTGTGCATGGGAAGGTTTGGAGCCTGAAAAAAATCGCACAATAAAACTCATCGCTCATCTGAGGCAAACTCGAGTGATCTCTTCAATTGAAAAATCATCAATACGCGAAATATTAATTGAAATAATGGTAATAAAATTTCTTGTCATCCGCTCACTTGCCACGCAAGTAGAAAAAATATCATGAATGGGAGGAAACTTGCCATACAAATTTAACATAAGTTTCACTCTACACAGTATAGCTCACAGTGGGGCAAATCTAGACCTCCTTACGCAATCTATCACAGGATATTTTATGTTTAAAAAGTTGATACCTATTTTGTAGAGTGATTTTCCGATGTTCCATAACTTACCCCCGAATGCAATAACTGTTATTCCCTGCTACCGCCTGTGTTCAGTTCAAAAGCCTGTTTGTTTAATTTCTCCTTGTTAATAGATGTTTCTCTTTTCAAAACACGGATTCCAAAAGACATAATGGTACCAGCCCATCGAAATCTTCTTTGTGCAGCCCAGGGATTTTCTAACTTAAGTGTATTCTGTGCTCTCTTTAGTACAGGATGCATGATATTTGAAGTCCTTCTTGCACGAAACTATGGTTATCTAAATAGAACCATCTATCTAAAGCTTTCTATTTCAGTGACAAACAATCCTCTTTGGTAAAAATCAAGGTGAAGCATTGTGTTGAAAAGTACTTAGCCTTGGAGCTTTGTGAAATTACTGGGGGAAGCAAATCGCTAGTTAATTAAAAACACACTTTTGAGAGTTACAGTCGCTTACTTTCCGTAACTTAATTTTTACAGTACGTATGGTACGAATGAAAGAAAACTTTTCGAACAAAACATACAGTAGACAGGAAAGACGGAAGATAGCTGAATTCCTCTGAAAAAGCTGCTAGTTTTGTATTGTGCACAAGTGCAAATTCGTTTGTCTAAAGTCGACATCCATCGATCAAATGCCCTAAATTTTTCCCACAGAATTCTAGAATTGTTCCCTTTCGTTACTCTTCTCGTTGACATGTTTAATAGTCGTATCGGAATCCTGCAATGTCATTTAACCCTGGATGCTCGGAAAAACCCTGCTCTTTTCAGTTCAGTTTTAGCGAAAACCTTAGTTTTGAAATAAAAAATTCTTCACAGCATTCAGTGGTCTTCCACTCACTGAGTGCAGAGAAACGCAATAGCTGGAACAGATTCCAGTTACTATTTTATGAATGGTTTTTCGGCCAAATCTGATTATTTAATTTATTGAGTTCTCATTTGAGCCGTTCTTGAACGTTTCAGGGTGCTTGAAAGTTAAAAATACTTCTCAATTTTGCACAAACCGGAATGCATGTGCGAATATGCTAATATACATTCATGATAATACAATTCTATTATTATTCTGTTCTAAAAGAACTATTGTTGTAGCGATTACTTGAACTCGCTTTAAAATTTGAGATGATTTATTTCAATCTGACACATTTTTAAAAATGGTTTCGAATATAGTTTAAATCTTTTCTAGCAGTTAGTTGCAATAATGAAATCCTTTTCTATAGAACCTAATGACTTAACGTCGTAGACCGAAATGGATAAAAATAGACTGAGCACTATTACTGGCAGTACTGTTGGATTGAAGCGCATTCAGAGCAAACAGTAAATGATATAGGCGGACACTATAATTGCGACTGTATTAAAAAGAAGCCAGTCAGGAGTTTAACCTGTGCTTAACGATAGCGAATTGAAATTTAAGAGAAACGAAGTGTTCTTTAAACGAAATTCCTAGGGACAACCACGATACGTACAGCAATTTGTCAAAGAAACAGTAACCATCACACAAAATGATTCTCCACTACATCGCAACAGTAACTGAACTTGATACCGACTTTACATGCACTCCTAAAGTTTGAGGAGACTAGAAACACAACTGACCACGCCACAGTCGCAGGCATTGCGGGTGTTGATCCAGGTGTGGGCCAAGATGAAGAGACCTGTGAGGAAGCCTGCGGCCAGCACCGTGAAGCACACAACCCGCGTGATCTGCAGGCGCACTGTGCTCGTCTTGCGGTACGCCTGCAACAAAAAACATAGCATTGAGGGACTCAAATAACTTAACGCACGATGAGCAGGTGTTGATTACGCCTGGAAGAAGAAATGTAGGATTTAGAAACTCGAATAACTTAACGTACGATGAATAGGTATTAATTACGCCTGCTACAAGAAATATAGGATTGAAAATCTACGTTTTATAACCACTTTAATGGAAGTGTAATGCATTGCAAATGGTGACAAGGAGCGATTTATGTCATTTAGATGTTCATCTAAATGACAAACTATACTTTCTGGAGAGAAAATTATCTTTGTGCTGATGAAAAAAAAATGTTCGAAGCGACCACCTTCAAAATTTGTGTAGTTTCGAAAAAAGAGTAAACCTTGGAGCTAATTTCCAGTTTAGAATGTCGGGATTTCCATCATTGGAAAAAAATAAGAATCTTGGGCTTAATTCTCCAAAGAGAGCGCAAAAACGATCGAAGTCCCTAGTTCTGAAAATGCAATGCGCAACAACGATGCTTTCTGGCGAAGATGGTTCTCCTCCACATCGTAATTCGCAGTCTGGTCTTGTGGAAAATTATTGCTTTCACCCTTCAACTTCCTTCTTAATGGAGGGAATCTAAAGTCATTCATTCACACTTTAATGATGATTAGCCTTAAAGGTCAGGGTCCGTTCCTTATGATAGGATGAATGTATTAGACTCAGTTCCTAATCTCCACAAGCGCTTCAGGATGATTTCAACTGAAAATCACTAGTCATAGAAGTCTTCTGGAAAATTGAACACCTTTTATTTACTGGTTCAATATTTTTGTCCCGGAACTACAATCACTGTTATAATTTTAAATAATTTTGGCCCAGTTCAATGTCTCAAAAGTGCCTCCTCCAAATTTCTCAACCGGCTCTACGTTTTTCATTTCATCTCATTTATCATCGAGAGCACGTGAAGTTAAATTACAGAGCTTTCGAGTACGCTTGAATCGATGAAAACAAAACATCCAACAAGACCTGCGCTATTCCTTATCAGAAGCATGGTGAACTCTATTTCAGAAAGAACATTCAAAAACATTTAATGATTTTCATTTTGGCTAAAGCCGGGCGAATTTCATTACATTATTCGTAATCAGACTGAGCCTCATCTTTGAAGTCACTGAAGTTCGTTTCCTCATGTTCCTGTATACCACGTACGATTTTACACAATTTAAAACAAATTGAACATCTCTAAAACTTGAATGCATGTTGATATCGCTGTTTTATAAAGCTTTGTATTTTCAAATAAACAGCAATTGGCATTGAGAGACCGCTATGCATCTCAAGTTAGAGGGGCTTTGGAAATCCAGGTCTCCTTGAACAGAGCGTCAAGGGCACATTGAGTATCGCGAGCCCGGCATTATTATTCTCCGTCATGATTGCCTTCAGACACATCACCACGACTCTAACAGTGTTTGGGCGAGGGAAAAAACAAAAATAAGCCCCTTATTACATGTCTCGTCATCTCGTAAGAGCCTGTTGTGTGAAAAATCTCAGTTTATTCTCAAAAAGTACTGACACAACAATGACGATATAACGCGTTCGAAAATTTTGTACATGTTTTTAAGTTCAGAACAGACAATATTAAATGCTTTTTTATACAGGATTAAAAGTTGTTTCAGAAAAAATTAATATGTTCAAGTTTTGTTTTTCCTACACCTCGTTGAAAAAGTATTTGTTTACATACTTGTAAATTACATCAAAGGCGAATCCTTAGGACTTTAAAAACAACACATAGCAAGTTTTTCTCTCAACAAAGTTAGAAAATTTTTAAGTATGGAAGTATACTTCAACAGGTTAATAACTTCCAAGAAGTGGATAAACTAACCTTAAACAATAACTTCAATGAGACCCGTCAGTTCAAAGTTTATACGAGTAATATTAGCATGGAAAGTTGTATATGGAAAGCAATTGTCTCCTTTTACACGGTTATAGTTCAGTCTTAATGAAAGCACCTGCAAAATTATGTAATTACCTATTAATCTTAGATGGATTGCTATTATTATTGAATCCTTTAAACAGAGCCTAGGGAGCTTGTTGAATGCGTACAGATACGAGGAGGTTGAATTATCCAAATAACTATTTGTTTCCAATTGTATAATTGGGACTGCTTATTCCCCGTAAAATTCACGCGATTAGCTAATTAAAATAAGAGGAATTAGCTTAGTAAAATACAGAGATTCGCAAAGTAAAAAACAGGGGATTAGTAAAGTTACTTCATAGCTAGGGGAAGTCCTGGTCTGCCTGGTGACAGTCACCGCATTTGACACAGTCGTCCTCTAGCCAACGTGTAACTTCGCATGACGACTTGCTTGCGACACAATGCAATTTGGAATCGAAATTTTTCATTGGGACAAGAGAAATACGATAGAAATCAGTACTTTGATTGGCGTCTTAAGGTCCTAACGATATTTTGACGGAGCACGAAATAGAATACGTTACGCCAAAATATTTTATACACGCGCGATATTTTCTCCAAGAACAACCCTCAAGCAAACGGAAGCGAAATCTCAGTCATTGAGTTTCTAATCACGCCTAGCAACAGACCTGTGGGGTGCACGCGAGCTTAACCTTGAGGGTCCGGGCTTGGAAGGGCTACACTATCTGGGAGATTTCCAGGGATTGTCAGAAGGAGGAAGAATGTGTCGGTAAAACGCTTCTGAAATTCCGGTATCAAATCCCCTAAAATCAAACAACGACGCTCAAAGAACGTACGCAGGGTGTTTGTGCTTAAGAACGAAGTATTGCGTGCACGGCATTTATAGTATATTGATTGGACCAGGAGAGAAAGTTTGAATTCAGTGTTTGTGAACATGGAGGCAAACCTCAAGAAACAAGACTTTTTCGCAGTTTTTGTTGAGGTGTGCAAAGCTTGCATGCATTCTGTTCTGTTGTTCTGTTTTTCATGCATTCTGCAGCAGCATCGCAGAATGCATGAAAAACGTACTGCGCAAAAGCCATTTTCCGTGCCAAGGTCAGTAGAGAGAGCTTTTAGGTCGGTGAATAAAAATTTAAATTGAATCGCAGGGTCTTTTTAAAAATACAGTACAGTACTTCTAAGTTGAAAATATTCTTGCTGCTCTTCCACAGAGAATGAGAAACAGGCTGTAATTTAACGATTGAAATAATTAGAGAACTTTATGTAAAAATCTTGACTAGGCTGCAAAAAGAATGAAAATATAAAAGTTTGATATACTTGAATGAAATTTTCGAGACTGGTACATATAATGTTTAAATGAACTCAATGTATATTGACGTGGATCTTAGGTTACGGATGAAGCAAGCTATCATAATTCTATACGTTAGATGAAAATTAATCTGTAAACAATACGCGTAAGAACTTAACTCACTTGTTACACTAAACGTATTGTGTTCAAGGCCACATGGCCTTCACATCCAGCTTTGATGCCCGTGTGTGAGAGGCAAGATGGAGAGAAGCTTCCAGAACACTTTTTATGGGAGAATTGTCTCCTGCAGGACGGGTTCCAGCGAAGGTCACTTGTTCTGGATTTGGCAACTCGCTCACTTTAAGACATTACTTTAGTTTCATTATTTTGTTTACAATGTTGGAGCCATGAAAAGCGCAAGAAAGGTAAATATACAAAATAATTTCTCACGAAAAGTGCTCTTAGACGAGTGTTCTAACAGAACTATTTGCGTTCAGTTATAATATATCCCATTAATTTAAGCATTGTGATCCATATTAATTGAGGCAGAACGAGAATTTAAAAACAGTTTACTTTAAACGAAAGTTCTTTGGATAAACGAACCAATGTGAAAGGTTACAACCGGCTTACGAAACTTCAACTATCTGTGTAGCTGGTTTCGAATATGTATAAGTTAAGGCAATATAAGAAGAGTGGCTCTCCCGGGATAAAACCACGATTTGACGAGCAGTTACTGTATGGAATAGTCCTGCTCTCTTTTTCTGGCGTGTTTGTAATAGCAGTTTCATCTTAGAAACCCAGGCAACAATCTGCTGCTACAATCATGTGCGAGAATTGTTGGAGAAACAATTGAGAGAGACCTCCATTGTCTCCCGGGGACAATGGGCCCCACTTAACCTGATATTTTATCATTGTTGCCTGACAGAGATGGCGGCAGTCGATCAACGTTCCTCGCAAATACGACTCCAGTAAAGTGACACATTAAATCGTTCCTGTCTTGCAAAATGCTCTTCCTTGTACTCAGTGTTCCTTAAAACAGGTAGCGGATCTTCCGAATGAGGAGAAATTTTCTGAGCAGAGCAAATGATGCGAATAGTAGTACTGTATGAACACACTGTATTGGCACAGGGAAACTTTGAGCTAAATATCTGCCTACATGGTGAAACCATCGTTGAAAAATCAATTAACTACTTTGAGTGTGTCACCGAAAAACAGAATTTTGAAAACTGATGCAAAAGAACTCTGCCAAAGCTTGTAGAGTGTCAGCTACAGTGATTTTAAACAAACAAGAGACGGCTAGCAGAGCCTTTGGCATTATGGTGGTAATCAAACCAAACAGCAACTTTTGCACTAATTACGTTCTCCTGGCAAACTTCGAAACAGATTGTTTGAAAGACTGTTTTAGGCCGAGTTCTTCGCCCCCAAAAAACTTGAGAGGCATGGACTTATCAAAGCTTTTCTGAAGGAGAATGCGCTGCTACAAATTAGATTTCTTGCGCTCCCTCTGGAGGAAGGTAACAAGGCTTCACGTGTTTCAGATATGATTGCGGGGTAATTCTGAGTTATTTATTAAATGCTTTTCATGGGTAACGGCCAACATTTTTCTTTTGGATGAGGCGCGCTTTAAAGAATTACTTCAGTAATTCGAATTTGCATAGTGGGGGTGAAATGTATATGCACCTGTATATTTAAATTCATTTGCCAATTATCTACGTTACTGTTTGGAAACCCGTAGAATGACAATTTTCGTCAACAGTAAAGTTAACTTTAGTAACTTTGATAACATATTGTCCATGTGGGCAGTAATCTAACTTGAATAGCACGCTTGTCTCTGATGCAAGGCTCTGTATTCACAAGTCTGCAGTTCTTGAGGTTTTCAGAAACGTGCAAATGAAATAAATATCTAATGAGTTACAAAAGCAAAGCAAAAAAAAGTAGCAGAAGTTCGTTAAATTTTGTTCGTTTATTCGTGTCAAATTCTGTACAGCAATTTTGCTAGACGAATTGTTTCATTTATGAGTAAATGCAATTGACTTTCCGACAATGTTAAGCGAACGCGAATTGCTTCAAATAAATGTGATGTTTCATGCGCTTAAAAATATCCTGAGACAACGAAAATCAACTTCGAACGTAGGAGAGAAAAGCAGCAAGCTAAACAAATTTACGAAGAGAAGGAATTTTTTCAAATTAATTACGCACGACAAGCCAAGTAATCACTATACAAAACACACGTTTGGCTCCTGTGCCTGAAACCAGGCCGACCGTTGTATGCGACAGTGCAGCGCGCTCACATGACGTTAGGTTTTCGGTTGACTTAGCGCAACATTTCACTCATGCTCCGCTGCGCAGCAGAGCACGCAGAGTGGGACATGTCGCATGCACAGCGCGACTCGTGAAACACGCATGGGAAGTTCGATGAGGGAATAGCTGGTCATGTGAACATGGGGTGAGGAACGGCTGCATGAAATCTAAAGCTTCATTTCTGGTCCCGGTTGCCATCTTATGAAACTATCGTAGCAACAAAACAGAGAGCGTTTCCATGCGACGGTGTGTGTGTGTTTCAAGATGTCATAGCAATTCGAGCTTGGGAGAAGGGCTGAATGATCAGTCAGTTTCTGGCGCTTGTTACTTCTGGCGCTTGTGTTGGGGCTGCTATAAAGTGCATGCAATGTAAAATGTTGAATTATACACTCTTAAAGAGCTCACGTACATGTGTTTCAATGAAGCTCTTCGTGTTCACTTGTGAAGTATTCGATTATAATATCCGTCATGGGGTCTTTATTACAATTTAGGCAGAGACAGTGATGGTTGAAATGCATTTTAATGCTTACATCAGTTAGATTCATTTTATGATTTAACTTCTGTCGGACGTTTGAGTTGCGCAACGAGAATGGTAACAGCAAACAACTAGAAATTCATAACAGAGACCTTTGACTTCAGTGGTCCCAAAGTGGACTAAGGAAATTAGTCACTTGTAGCGATCGACTCAAGCAGTCAATGTTTACAAAACAGCTTTGCTCTTTGCATTCGTTTCTTAGGTTGCACCGCTTCAACGGCTAAGAATAATTTCCGGACAATTTCTCGTCAGTCACAGTTTCAGAGTAAAAAATAAACAATGATATCTTCAGACGTCTCTAGTGTTTTTGGATTTGCACCAAATGTCTCGCTCAATAGCTTTTACTGTACACATTTCAAAACAAACTTTGCAGCACACATCGTTAAATCTAATCTCGTTTTACGAAAATGCTACTTATTTTCTGATGATAATATTTTTCAAACCGCAAAAACTGATCTGAGTGACCCACTTTGTGAGTACTGACATTTTTCAGTGAATATTTTCAACAGCAGTTCAACGCCTCCCTAATTGATACTCAGGAGCGACCCACTAGAAATTTCTTCAATGCTCAGGTCGTTTTTTAGTATGAAAGGCGGGTATATGAAAAGTTTGATGCCTCAATATAACACACTTTTAGAGTAGTTTGTTGAAAGATACTGTGAGGATGCTTTTAGCTGAATATTGAAAATCAGGCAATGTATTTTATGTTGAAGAAATTTTTGAATGTTAACTTCATCATATTTTAGACTTGATATTTCGATTTATACGGTAGTTAGTATCTGACGTCATTCTCAACAACTGTAGCGAGTAATGAAACAAAATAATATTAAAAATGCAGTTAAGGCTGTTTAACTACTTCCTCGTACAAGAATTTGACAGTAATATAAAAATGAAAATTGAGATAAATGACTTCATTTCCTATACCTATTTCATTTGAATGACTTCAAAGCTCAATTGAAACATCCACGTGAAAAGAGTAGCAAATACTTGTGAATTTCCCAAATAAAGTGAACATGTTTTCAAATTGGCTTGCAAAACGTCCAAAATTCCTCCCTCCAGAAAAATGGGAAACACAGCAATAAAAAACGAACGTGATGAAATCCAAGCTTTGCAAGTGCCAGAGTTCGAGCGCAACTTCTCGCCTCTCATCTCCGAGCGACTGAGGCCACGAAAAACAATTGAACTCGGGAAACTCTGTTCTCGAGCGTATCGCAACTGCGCGCAAGAAGCAACGGAAGACGTGGCCCAACTACGGCTGCAATAGATCGAAGAAACCGAAGAGGGTTGCAGACACTCCGGATGTAGCTGTCGATGGGTAGGAAGGCCCTGCCAAGACTGGTGAAATGGAAAGAATATGGGAGGAAGCGAGCCACTTTATTGCGTTACGCCAACCTTCTCAGGAAAACAATGCCTTCACTTCGGTATATGACGCACGAGTTGCGGCAGTTCGTTTTTTCAAGAAAATTTTACAGGATCTCATAGTCTTCCAACAGAAGGTATTGAGAATTTAATGCATCAAAGTTTGATTTATTTGAACTTAGAACATCACTGCAGTGTACCGTGATCTGTAAATTTACTTGTCATTAAGCAGCACAGTTTATTTACGAAATGTGCAAAACAATCGTTCGTCGTACGTTTTAAGTTGCTACATGGTTTGTCGGAATATAACAATATCTTTTTCTTTCCTGTATTGTTCCCAGCACAATTTCTTCATTCAAAAACGGTCATGTTCCACAATTCCAGCAATTAGTGTTGAAATTACAGGCTGAGATTTCGGCGTTAGAATTGTCCTCCTGTGCATGTCGAATGGTATAAATTTCGCGCAATGAGAGACCACAGCTCGGTTTGGATTCCGCTGAAATGAGAAACCATAATTTGACTGGGACTGCAGGGTAAGGTTGGCCAACTCCCGGTACTGGATTTTCATTTAGAATCGCCACGAAGGGAGAAACCGGAGTGCACCTCCACACAAAAACGACATCAGGGAAAACTGAAGATTGGAATCGTGAGGCCTCTTATTGCTGTCATTTGAACTACGTTCCTCGAATGACAAGCAATCTAACATAGACAAGACGTCAGGCAACTCAATCTCTGCCTCGGATATATGAGAAATGTATGCAATAAATGAGGTAGTTCTACTTCATGTCCTACCTTGAATCGAGTGGTCAGTTTGGTGTGTGCGAGCTGACTGTTGGTTAGAGGTTTTATTTCACAGATCATTTGAGTTCAAAAGCATGTGTAGGTTTGTTACTTTTTTTTCTGAAGAGTAAAAAGCAGACTATCCTATAACGTTAAGGTTGCGACTTTTCTCCAGGTTTTGACGTACACAGTGCATTATGATTTTATCACTTCAAAATTTATTTGAAACAATTTGTATCTCTTTCTTCGTAATATCAAAACTGAATCGATGTATTCATGAACGTTCATGAGCTAGGACACAAATTGGCGATACGCCGACCTCTGATATGAGTTTAAACAAACTATGTACGTAGGTCCTAAAAAACAATTTCTCCCTTCAGTCAGGGCGGAACATCCAGGAATGTCTGGGAGTTTTATTGCCTCTTGTCCTGCCTCCATTCCGAATTATCGACAGCGTTCCAATGAAGCCCATCGAATGCCGTTCAAGTTTTCGGCATCGATTTTTTTCGGTGCTCGCACGTAATTGAAATGAAGGTAATTACGGCGAAACGCAGCGTGTGCAGTGACCATCACTATGGCAGATCAACTACAATGAAGGCGTAATGAACGTCGCTCTCGTTGAGTGACTGCTGTCTCTCTGCTGCTTCTTTTTTCTGTGCTTTTGCATTCGTTTTAGTTCTGGTGAATGTAAAACGGCATTCATCGCAAGGAAACACTGAAATGATTGAACAAACTCTGAAAAAATAGTTCGGTAGAATGACTTGTGAAAAAACTTTTTCAAATTCTGTTTGTTTTCCATTCCGAAACTAACATCAGGAGTCATAAGATTTTCCTTTGAAGTTGTAAAGAACTGAACTATATTTACCTGAAATTAACCGTACACTAATTAGGGAAGGGAAATCAGGAAACCATTCGAATAAATATTTCTAGGGAATCAAAAACTGACGGCGCAAATATTTCACCAACGCACAACCTTCATCACGGTTTGAGGCAAGCGATCGTGGAATCGTCGCTGCATGCGAAATGCAGCTTGCGCATGTTTGTGACTGACACAAAGTTACAGCAGACGACGAGCCGTAAATTTGAGCGATACAACTCACGCTATGACAATCGCGTATGAGCGGAGTTGCAGCGCGCGCGGCAGTTCCTTCAAGAGCATTGCGCACTGCACAAGAAGCGACGGTGGCGCAAGCGTTGCGCACTACAGCCGCACTTACTGGCTGCTGTGTCGCTCCTGAGGTCGAAATTCAGCTGCGCAGCTCTGCTCCGAGCCACGTCACGAGTAAACAGTGATTGTTAACAGCAATCGGGTCCAGCTACAGGGTGATTTTCGTGTTGTTGTTGGTCACGAGCATCAGGTGTTGCTTAAAATTTGAATAGAGCGTGAGGATTTAAGAAATTAAAATTACCTGCATTTTCTATGGGATGATTTTACGCGCTGTTTTTAAAGCTTGATGAAAAATGTAATTTTTTCCCAAGAGAATTGCTCCATGCATAAATCAAAATTTTCTTTTTAATGAAATGGATTTGGGCTAAAGTACTCACCATGTGACTCGAGCATTATTCATTCTACGAGTGCTACTAACTTTACCGATTTTAGAAAGATGAAAACTTGAAAAGAAACATCCCACCAGTAAAGATTTGAAGATACATCGAGGTATGTAGAGAAAACTACAATGCTAAGCGGGAAAAACAAACGCATATTAATGGAAAAACGAGCTTTTATATTCGCAAGCATTGAAGTCGGTGATATAAAGCGTAGGACAATGAGCTTTTGTGCAGGGTGGCCGCCGGTATTTATCATAGCTTTGTCTCTTAGAAGGCCACGTGAGCAGTTGCCGGGAAAATAATGAGCGAGCTTTGCGTTAAATGCTATCAAAATAACCGCCTCGGTACGAGACTAATCTCCCGATCAAAAGACCACGGTCACGTACTTTAAATGAACTGTTTTCTACTACTTCTAAAGATGGTAAATCAAAAGCAAATCGATACTTTGAATCCAATGACTGTCATGTCTGGCAGTAAATAGTCCCAAAGTTTTGTTCAAGGGGGCCCACTTCATCAAACTTGATAACCCTTCGTATTTTTTATAACTGTATTGAGTTTTGTTAGATAACAGAAGTCTTCTCAAAAAGTTTTTAGATTTGCTTTGCATTAAACAAGTTCTTTCAGTGACTCATCAGATCAGGGTTCAAAGGAAATTTAATGAGCACAATTCTTAAGTTTGCTCCAGAGCGCTAAATATAGAATTCAGAGGTGTTATTGGGCAGCGTTAGTCATTTTAAATATCGAATGAAGTTTATCCTCTTAGGACCACTCATCTCAGTACAAAAACGTTTGTTGGCCAAACAACGGCCATAATTTCACTAACTTCATAATTAACTTCGAGCATAATTTTTATGCGTTGAAGAGATTGTGAAATTCCATTTCTAGTGAAGCTGAGATCGCTGATTCAAGTTAGTTTTTCCCAAAAGCAATGATGAACACAGCTCACAGAGCACTTTGCATCTCCCATACAAGTTATCTCAGCTTACGCCATTGAGTTCTTGACTTTTTATTGCTTAAAAATCTTCGGACAATGATTCAGGGCAAAATATAGTGTCATTTACGTAATATTTCAACTAAAGGGACAGTGGGGTCCAAATGATTAGTAAATTTACAGTGGAACACAGCTCAGTATGCAGAATTCTAATTTTAGATTTAGAAATTAATTTTGAATTTTGTTATGTTTGATTCACAGCGTCTATTGCATTGAAAGTCAGAGAGTACACATGCCGAGCAAATGGGTTCAGCTATTTCTTCTCTTTAAAGCTTTGCAGTCCAATGATGACACAAATCGGTTAAATTTACTATTATTACTATAATAATAATACCGATTTCACTATTTCTACCACCCTGGATGAAGTAGTTGTTGATTAATTCATCTTCAAAAGGGATCACTCACAAAATTTTAACTTTTTTATTCAGGTCTATTATTTTATTATTTGATTATCCGGTTAAATATGCTGATACAACGCTTTAACGATACGAGTGGACAAAACCACTCGGATTCTGAGTATCGGGACCATTATTTTGCTGGAAGGTACGATCGGTGAATCTCATTCTCGAAAGCCGGAAGCAAATGTTCATTTTCAAACGCCTGCACCATGGCATTATTCTTCGTATTCTCACTTGCTGGAAGAAACACTTTGTCGTCATCTGAAGGCTCATCAGTATGCATGCAACAGCACCTTACTCGTGGATGCCGTCAACAAAGCGTTATTTTCACAGGTCGGCGAGAACACTTCGCTCTCATGCGTCATCATTGCCTTGAGCGCAGATATTCCTTTGTTACGGAACTAATACCTTCCTTCTATTTGCCGCAGCAACACCTCGCTCTCAAGTGCCGGCAGCAACACCTCGCTCTTGAGTGCCGGCAGCAACACCTCGCTTTCAAGCTCTCAAGTGCCGGCAGCAACACCTCGCTCTCAAGTGCCAGCAGCAACACCTCGCTCTCAAGTGCCGGCAGCAACACCTCGCTCTCAAGTGCCGGCAGCAACACCTCGCTCTCAAGTGCCGGCAGCAACACCTCGCTCTCAAGTGCCGGCAGCAACACTTGGCTCCCACTCCTCTCACTGACAAACACAAGTCATGGTGACCGTAGATGACCCGCAGGCGCGACCACGTCAGTCGTTGCAACACCACGCAGCTGTTTGAGAGGTGATTTTAAATTGAGTCTTTCTTTAGCGCAGTTCAGCCGAAAAGCGTTTTCCCATGCGGAGTAAACATTTGGTACAAGGGTTGACAAACAAAAAACTTTTTGGAACGTTCAGCATTTTGTCTTATGTAAACCATAAGGGAGATTTCTGCGACACTTTTATGGATGCATTCATAAATATGATAAATGTTACCGCGGAATGCATACTACAAACTTGGAAATTCATAATCAGAAGTTAAGAATAATTAACCCAGAACCATGCAACTTATAACGGTCATTGTCAAAAGAAATTAATAAACAGTCTCCGTTCTTAGCACATGTTCGTGAACTGAGTCTAACAGGGAGGTTTAGCTGTGGTTGCCTTTCAGAATGGAGTCCCGTTCTAAGAGAACGCAACTTGTTCGATGACATTTGGAAAGTTCATCTATTTTTTTCTTGTTAATGCCATGTGTAGGCAGCACTGACTCGTTAGCGTATGCTGGAGTTGAATGAAGGTCGATATATTGTTCTTTGTGTGATAAAGAGCAAAGGTTGTACATTTCACGTAGAAAGCAAAGTTTATTCACCGGACGTTTTTAGAGTGTAATTCAACATTTCAGGGCGCTTTAATTTCCCAATTAAACATTTTATCACAGCGATTTTACTTACGAGCATATTGCATTTTATCACAGAAGAAATATATAAGATTCCAAAGAATCTTACGAGATTCAAAAAATAGAACGAAAATGGTGTATGTCGTAGTTTCGCTGATGGATACTTAAATACCGTCGATCTTACGAGTATAGTAACCAGATGTTAGGATAGTAGTTTCAAATATACGTTGGATATAACGTCTTCATCAGAAGAGGATGACACTTGGAGTGTTTTGTACTTTACGATTGGAACGCTGAAAATTTATTCTCAATAATGCTCAATTCGAAGAACACGTTCATGCTCAACGGGGTTGAACTCCATTGGTTCTCATTTTTGCTTAGGAAAAATGCCAATTTATTCTTTGGATGCCAGAAATAAGCAAATCATGAAATTCCTTTAACGACGTTGCAATGATAAACGATATTATGATACGATATTATGATTAGAAAAGCGATATTACGATCCAACGAAGCGCAGATGCACTGTGGCGGCAGTAATCTCACGAGACCGCAATTCATCACAAAGCAGCAACATGTTTTGTGTTCATCGCAACTATAGTGCCTCAAATAACGCAGGATTCATTTTTGCAGTGAAAGAATCGATACCAAAATAGAGCATAGCTTTTGTTGCCAGAAGCCAAGGTTTTCACGACGAATAAAAGGATTCGAGAAAAATCTACCTGAATTCATCCTCGTGTGGAAAAAGGGCCAATGTACAAGATGATTTGTATCATTGATTGGAATAAAGCATCCGTTGAAACTGAAGACTTCTCATAACTGAGGAACCTTCATGACTGAGCAACCCTCTTGATTTTGGCTGCGAGCATTTCAAGGATACATTTGAATTTTTAGAACTTGGACAGTACATGAGAAGACATCGGAGTATTCCTAGAAAACAAACTATTTTGGTGCTTGTACGTACCAGAGATCGATGAGAACGATTTCAGTCAACGGAAAAATTCGTTAGGATAGAAAACATATGTGCACGAAGTACTCTTATACTAAGAATTGGTTCTGAGATCAGCAATTCCAGTACTTAACGTCACAAAATGTTTTTGAAATGTACGAAGATTCAGGGAACATCCGAGTGCTGAATTACTGGCTGAAATTTCTGACCTATGGACAAAATCGTGGGTTCTATATTGGTGTAAGTCTTCATTCCAGTCGACCTCAACTTCGGCAGAGTAGTCATGACCCGATGTGTTAAGACAAACTCAAAGGTTATTCCGACTGCCACAAACAGAGAAGTTACAGAAAAACTACAGTGTTCATCAAACATCAACTACCACCAACTGCGGTTAAATAATCTGAGCCTCTCTCGTTGCCGCGTATACTGATTGTTATCCGTGAATGTAATCCGTGAATGTTAACTGGGATTGTTATCTGTGATTGTTTCAGTTGTATTATCGACACCTATTTCTTCATACTTATTGAGTACACAGGAAATAAAATTTATTTTCCAGTTAGTCGGTTTCTCATAACGTTACCCTTTTCGAACAGTTTGGACATCACGCCTTTGAAAAGAATTATTCTCTCGCAGAAAAATGGCAACAATAGAAGTGTCCTTTTGTTGGGAATGAAGGCTTTTAGGTAAAACACCTAAATGGCCTTAGAAATTTTAGCGCATAACGTGATATGTCAGCATTATGAGTCTACTGAATAGACTTTTTTAGGATTATAAGGTGTACGATAAAAACCTTTGGTTTTGGTATAATTCATTCGCTTATTTAAAATTTCATTATTATATAACAATTTATTAGCGCATTTAATTTTTTTCCATAATAGAGGATTGTTAGCTCTTTTTTCCCCTTTGGAAATCCCAATGAATGCCAGTAAACTGCTCCGTCAGAAAAGTTCAGAAGCTTTCAAAGGTCACCAGGCGCCAAAATGTTACAGCTAGTCAAAAATTGAGGCAATATTTTCGCATAGTACCAAACTGATGAACGTTGTTCTTTTTTTTCGTAGTTCCAAACTAGTGAACTTCGTTCCTTTTTTTCGTAATACCAAACCAATGGACATTGCTCCTTTCCAGTTTCTACTCTCCAACCATCTCATTCTCCGTTTAGAAAGACGAACAGTAACAAGAAAATATTGTGAAGCAACTACGAAGCTCAGTTCATGCATAATTTACTTTGTGTACAACTGAGTATTCGTCAGAACCGTCTCTTCCTTATAATTCTTAGGTCAAGTTAAAAAACGCACTTAAAACAAAATTCATTTTGAAAACTTCAAGAGATCGAACGCTTAAAAAACAGTGTTTTAACTTGTACTATTTAATAAATTGTTCTTTTCAAAGTTTTCCGATAACCCTTGGAACATCAAGAGGCTTATGTAGACAGGTGAGTCGGCTGCTTGTATTCAAAAGACCAAGCTTTAATTACCATGCGTGACCAAGAAACACATTCTAGAATCCCCTACTTCAAAACTCGAAAAGAAAAAGAGCGATGTTCTAAAGGATAAGCGCTTTTCTGAGATGAAAAGGCTTACCATACCCTTTCTTATATGGCCTTGGTAAAAAAAAAAACTACAAACAAAATAGCATGAGCATCCCGTACTGTAACTGGTGTTGCACAAGCACAACAGCCAGGATGCGTCCTCTCGGTCGCCACAGAGTCCGTCCATGCGATTAACACACGGAGCTTCTCCGAAAGTGAAAGGAACACAGAGCCCTAACAACAGGCAGGCGACCAACCGCATGGTACGGATGCCAGATTCTCCTTTTCTCGGTCAAAATACTAAAGTTTTATCCTATCGAATATATTTCGAATAAAATTTGGCCATTTTCTCGAATGGTGAGCGGTGTTCATAGTGAAATTTTAGTAAAAAGAAGCTCCCGAACTTGGGTATTTTTGCGAGGAAATCGGCAATCTGGCAACTCTACCCCACGGTCCTAAATGGAGGATCCCTCGTGACAGGCGGGATTTCTATTGACGGTGTTAGCGTCATGAAAGTCAATGCGGCGGCTCCAGACCAGGATGGAAGGGATCGTACTCTCCAGTGATATCGTAATGTGGAAAATAAAGCTCATGATACAAACAGCTTTTGCTACAAAAGAGACTGATTTGTGAAGGTTTATAACTCACTAACAAGAAAAGAATTGCGAAACAAGAAATACATCATGACCTCATGTTGGTTGAATCTTAAGTTCTGCGAACATATACAGGAAATCCGCAACGTGTTTGACCCATGCAAAACTAGAGCCGCAGGTCATGGAATTGGGAAATTCCGGCTAATTCTCACGTTTAAGAGCATTAGTCAGGCGATATGTATTAATTTTGATTGAGAAAACGAACTTTTTGGAGATTTATAAAGAAGGTCGCTCTGCTGATCTAGGCACATTTTATTCCTTACTTGAATCCAAGCAGTGTGATGGTTCAGATTTACTTAAAATGGGGTGCTCTTTAGAAAGCTTTGAGTTATTATAAAAAAGATACTGAAAAGTAATGATATTTTCCTAAGAGAAAAATTTTCAGTTTCCTTTCAATTCAAAATTTTCAGTCGCTACGTCCCCTTCTTCAGACGTGTAAATTAAAAGTGCACCAATCATTTGAATTTAAAATGCCGATGGAATCAAGAAGACTACTAATTCATCAGATCTCGCAGGCCAGAGTCCAGGGTTTTCTTTTAGTTCCATGGAAAATGAAGGGTGTCAGAAAGGGTTAGGGGCAACCGGTGTTTTATTAAAAATATTTCTTGATAAACTATAGTTATTTTGATCACTTGAAGACTCAAGACTTGCAATTCAATTTATGAATCTATACTATTATTTCGGCATTTTTAACGAAGCTTTGTGAAGATTATAACCCTAGAATATGAGCAACAGATTTACCTATCATTTAGCAAGGCGATATAGATGCCGAACTTTCCAACGGATTTGATTTCATTTTTTGCACTAGCAATCTTGCCGATGAAATCACATTGTTCAGGCTCAATCTGAAATTATGGAAGCAAATCAATCACGGTTTTTGAAATGTTCCGCATCCATTGTCTTTTTCCGCAATTCACTAAAGGAAGAGAAGTAATGAATTTTACTCATGAAGGAATCTAGGTCGTCCTAAACGCAAGTCTAGCCTCGATTTCAAAACGCAGCCAGCTAAATGCTCTCAATTATTTACCGAACAGTTCACTGTTATGTGAGCTGCTTCGAACAATTCAGGAACGAATGCAACACTGGAAACATTTCTTGCAAGAATGAGTGTTGCCGTGGAAAAATATTCATCCTGAAAGTGAGAGAATTATCTTGCGCGCGTTTTAATTCGCGCACATCATTCATGGCAAGCTGAAACATCAATATGGCTGTCGAGATTCGCATTCCATTTAATGACACACCAAGATAATAGATCGCTTTATTTAATGATTTATCCTTTGGGTAGCCCCTGTGTCCAAGTTTTCCTTGGAAAAGACTTGATTCGTTAATTTTGGGTGGCATAAGACTTGTCTGACGACGTTCTCACGAGGGCACGTGGCGCCTCGGTGCCGAGGAGGTGAGCTCGGGGTGCGAGGGTTTCAGGTCGTTGAACTGTCGAGAGAAACTGACTTTCACCGAAAGCTGCGAGCCAGCGTCAGCACGGTCAGCACTGCGCCGCGCTGTCTCGAAGCGCTGAACGTAATTTGCTCCGCAGAACGCTTGCAAGACCGAGCTCACTCCATCCAAGTATGACCTTTTATGGGAACGTAAGCTTAACCATCTATGGGAAACGTTAATGCAAGCTTTTCTTGGGAACTAAAGTGTAACCTTTTATGGCCAACGCCGAGTTTAACTTTTTGTGTGGAGCGTAATATAAACTTGTATGAAAAACGTGAGTATAAGCTTTTCTTGGAACTTAAGTATAACATTTTAAGACAATCAGCGTAAGATTTTCTCGAAAACGTGGTTACAACCTAATACAGAAAACGTTAGTATAGTCTTTTACAGGGTAAATCTTTATACATTATATTCTTGGAAGCGTTAGTATAACTTTTCTTCTGATAAACCTTAGCACAGTCTTCTCTGGGAGAAGTGAGCATAATATTTTCCCAACTCGAACAATCAGGTTGAACTTTTTCTTCCCGTCTAAATAGAGCGAATTGTAAATAAGTAATTTATTTTTTTGGTAAATAACGTTAAGTTCCAGTTGCAACTTCTCTTCAAGAGTTTTGTTTGACAATTACAATTATATGTATTAGTATTTTAGAGACAATCACTATTACAAGCCATCGCAAAATGATGTGGCGCCACTCGTGTTGTCGCTATACGTCAGCTGCATGGACTCGAAGATCTCAGAGAAAGTACTAGTGTCATCGGTTTAGTCGTCGCTTTTGGCTGCTTGAACACAATTGTCATGACGAGGATATTAACGATAAGAGAACGTCATGCTCACTAGACAGAATTCTTTTCCGAAAACCGAACCAACTTCTACCCATAAAAGAATTCTAAAAAATTCATGATGTCGACTTACGTTTGGTAATAGCGGTGTCACAAAATTTATCGAGCGGTTAAATTAAAGACATAAATTGAGGCTAGAAGGGTTTTCGAAAGCACTAGATATTTCAAAATATTTTGGTGCAGACATAGAAGCCTGACTTTTATGAGTCAGACTACTAACTCATAATTTTCAGCCCGTTTGAAAACTAAACTACTTTTTTCATGTACGAATATTTTTGCATACTCGTTAACCAGGGTTCCTTACAACCACTCTTTAATATCATGGGAAAATGCGTCGTGTTTGAAACAAGCAACAATGAGGGCATCGAAGATAAGGCAGTAAGATAAAAAGTAGCCTCAATATTGGGGCCACTGATTTCCAGCATCTCCGGTGCTTTTTGCACCACAACTCGTATGGTTTACAATACAAAATGCAGCAACAGTAATATACGTAGTATACAGCAATACATGATATTATGATACAGTGTGCAGCATCACAAGCTCTGCAGTTCACAAAACAGAATGGAGTCGTAGGGATCTGAAGGAGCGCTAAAGCTAGAGTATGGTGCGTGACCCAACATTTAGACTTATTATATTGTGAAAGCAGCTGTCGTTCTGAAGAGGCAATAAAAAAATGGAGAGTTTAAAAATCTCATTGCTATCTAGTAATATTCTTTTTCTATTAGAGCCACAAGATGTATCGTCAATACCTAAATTATCAACTCGTGTTATGGTAGAGGTAGGTTTACTTCAAGTGCTTTATCACCTTTCTATAAGATTCACTTTAAAATAAATAAACAAACCGCATCGCATCGCTTCATACAGTTTTCAACATTTTTTGACTTTTCAAATCCATGGGCAACGTCATGTGTATTTTTGAGTTTTCACAACTTTCTTTACGGTCATTAAGATGTAATTACTCGAAACTATGCGTAGGAAATATTTACAATATGTATACGTTGTGAAGCTTTCACAGTTTTTTATTTTTTTCAGAGTAACGAGTTTACTGTAGTTTAGTCCAAAAATTGTTAGGTTTAGTCGATTTTCAAATGAAATATCATGACTCATCTGGGTCGCCAAATACTAATTGCTCTTTTTGAACAAATTTGATTTGGAAAAAATCCAAATTTAAAGATTTTGTCGGGAAAACTAAACGAGTAGTAGAAAACAATGTGAAAATCGCACGTATATCCAACAGTCCCATTGTTCAGACTGAAATTGAAAAACTGCATCGAGTAATCTGGCAAACGTCAGCATAAGATTTTGTTTTGCTTCTTTTCACATAGGCTTAGGTCGGGGACGCATTCGCCCGAGTATTGGAATGGTGTGCAAGCAGAGCGCCCCGAACAGCGGGCCGGCAAAAGTTATTGCAGGGCTGAGCGGTGCGAAGGCGGCATGGAAAGTTGCTCGAAGATCAACATAGCTTTCCTTTATAGCTGCGCTGCGAGCACACACGAACTCACAGTCATCCAATGCACTCACCGATAAGGACTGTTCGGCAGATGGAAAGAAATTCGATCATTTTTGCTTCGATCGTTGCTGTGCAAAGAATGATGAGGTGTGTTATTAGACACATTTCAGTTATTGGAAGGTAAACTAAATTGAGCTTAAAATAATTGGGTCCTATGAAGCGTCGTATTTGCAGCTCAACCATAAATTATTTCAAAAGTCGATCAAAGGTTGAGCGCAATGTACAATTATCCAGCTTTCATAAATCTACTCTTTGCCGAATGATTTATCATTTCTTTTAAATAGAACCACCTTTATGTGAGACTTCTGCATGTTGATTGGGATGTCTTTATTTTCTCCTTCGTCTGATAATCATGAGCCATAAAAGCTCTGAGAGACAAACTGCGAAATATGGCAATGACGTTGAGGCAACGCTTAACAACCTGCAGATTCTTTAGGGTCAAAAGGTGTTTCAAGGAAACTCTCGAGACCTCGCAGTCATTACCACTTCAAGGCTTAAAATGAGAAATTATAACAAGTACTGATATGAGGAGACAAAAAATAGGTCAAACTTACGAGAACAAGGCGAACTTCCGTGACAATGCAGTCGAAATTTTCCTTTGTATCAGACTAAAATACCATTTATACAAAATCTGAGTAGTTATTATGTGTCTTCTAGTGCCTGCTTGTTGTATGCTATCTGAACTGATGAATTTTCTTCTGCACTTGCAAAGAGCGCCTTATCGAATCGCCTTCGTTTTTGGCGATGGGGAGCGACAACAACGCCTGATATGCACTTCGCAAAAGACCGTTTAGACCATGAGAGGAGAGCTGTGCGTAGCGTTTCTCTAGCATTCCGGAGCGACGCCACTTCGCCAACGATGCACGACGAAACTTAAAAGTCACGTTTCCTGTTTTCTATTCAAGTCTTGCTTCAGGGCCGCCGATGTCGAGAACTGCGCTGCACAAGGGGCATGGGTCAAGGAAAAATCTTCTCGGACACTTTCTCTTTTGATCATGAGAGGGTGATTACGAAGTAACTTTGGTATTACTTTCGGAGTAAAATTGATCATTCATGACAGGTGACGACTTGCATTAGGTCAATCAGAGGCAGAAATTAATGTGCAAGTCAACACTGCACGTCGAGACAGGTCATGACTTGAATAAGAGAGGGTGGACGTTGGGTTATCTAAAATTAATGGCGGAGAGCTCAACGTGCTACTCTATTTTCATGATTTTTTGTTATTAATCGCGCATTTGACGCAGTTTGCAGAAAGCGCATCCACGCGTAAAAACGCGTCGCTTATGTTAGAAAATCGATACATCAAATTTATGATTTTCATCGTAATATTAATTTTGCAAACTGCACTGCACTCTAACACTCTGTTGAAAACTTTCGGTTCACAAACGTTCCTCTTTGTTTGACTTGTACATTTACTCACGGTTGTCTTCAACGACGAACGGATCTGTCTGTCTCAAACGATGCACCTACGCAGACCATAACACCGACGTGGTCGTTGCCCTCACGGGGGTGAAACTTAAACAGTTGGCAGGCCTTGACATGAGCTTTGGTGACGATGTTTTTGCGAACCTAAACAAGCACTCAAGATTTCAAGTCGAGGGTTTTGCGCGTGATTACCTTCTCCGCAAAAAAAACGAGCTCACGACAGCTTTAGGGCTAAGACACTGCAATTTCCAGTGCATGATTATGTGGATCAAGAATTTTTTATGGATTTTGCGCAATGATATTCTAGCAAGATAATACACTTTCACTTACACGAGTGAGGCTAAAATTAGCGCAGGCAGTGAAAAATAGAATCTGAAAATATAAATTTTTAATTATCAGTCGGAATCAATGGTGTATTATAAAAGCTAATAAACTGTGAGCACCTCAATAAAATATATGTATATATATTAAAATATGTACACATAATTATATATGTATATGTATAAACTCGTATATACATAATATGTATATTTATGTACATATATAAAGAAATGTTGAATTTTAGAAGAATTGAAAAGAATTGCAACACTTCACCTCCCATCAGATGTTTTAGTATGTGTGTTCATGAGTACTTGAATGCAGAAATCATTCAAAATTTGCACAAAAAATAGGAAGATGGGTAAAAAGCTTACTTAATCCAAGTTAAAAAATATGTTTTCATTATGGAATTCATTTAACACAGAAATTATTGAAGATCAGGTACTCTGCTGAGACAGCTGTTCCTGCGTTGGTTGACAGGGGAATGAAGAAGGATACTTTAAGAATGGAAACCTCAATTTCATCATGTGAGTTGATGCTAGGCACGGTTTTATCAAATTATTAAATGTTTATTTGTGTTTCTTTCCACAAGTGTTTAACTTGAGCCTCGTCTGTTTCTTGAGTCTGAGGGTTGAAATTTCCTGCGATCAGAAGAGCTGAGTTCACACGCTTTCAAGTGACTGAGGATAGCAACGTAGGAGTCGCAAATTTGAAGGAAGAACGATAACATTTTCATAAATATTTTGTGATGGTAAGAATTAATTATGAGCTCATAAATGCTCACATGAACTGCCCACATTTGATGATTGGTGTTGGTAATTGCTAATTCTTCCAGCTCCATTATATGGGCAATTGTATCGCGCAACATGTTTTGACGAATGCCAATTATGACTCATTGTGTAAATGAAAGGCACGTACTGTCTACACTAGTACTGATGGAGAGAGGGAAGAAGGTGACTTATGAGAGGTGAGTTTGTTCAACCTCGGAGAGTGTGGATTTTCAGCTGCCCAAAGGCACAAAAAAAGTGTCTGAAACGCATAAAAAATATGCCCCCGAAGAATTATCTCCGTCTCAAGAGGGAAATATGCACATCACAATTCGGAAAAAAATGCCTCGGATCGAAATGAGTCCCGCCATCGCAGCATTTTTGCTGACGAAAGAACAGCTTCTCTAAAAACAAAAAAGATAAACTGAAGAGGTCATGGGCAAAATTTTATGCTCATTGAGCTCGTACTTCTTCCAAATTTTCTCTAAAGATGTTTCATTTTTCATTAAAGATGTTTCATGAGTGGGAGCGTGTAGGCCATTTAGCTGGACCGAAGATCAAATCAGGAGAGCTTAAATCAAGAAGGGAAAAACAATTCTCTTGAACACAGGCATTATACTCAATGAACCCCACTGAGCCAATCATTCATTGACCTATCGAGGGCGTTAGGTTTCATGGCTTGGTGAGCGTGCAGTGCGAGAATGTGTTCCCATCGACACCAGCCAGAGGAGCGATGCGTGATAGTCAAACCACAAAGGAACGATCAGAATGGCCGGAAGCCGAACGGGGTTAGCTCACGGATGATATATGTCATGCAGGGATCACAAATATCTCTTGTCGTATTCCCCTCGGATGATGTATAAAATTAGCTCTCCCGGCAAATGATCCGCAGGCTTGACCCAACAGATGGTGAAGGTAACGCAGGCGATGCATGTAAAAGCGTGCCCGATTTTGACTTGACATCAAAGTGTAGAATAACTTTAGTACTGTGGAATACCTGAATACAAGGGTAGCATTAGCGGACGTCGCGTGAGAAAAGAAAGGCTTTCAAAATGAAAGATTTGATTTCGAATAGCTCATATAAACTATAAAGTTTAGTGAGCACAAAAAAATTCTATAGCGATTGATGCTACAGCGGCAGAAATGGAAACACACGTCTTGCAGAGTGGAATTTAATGCGTTGGTTTGTGGATGGCAAGCCTGCATTTTTTAGTGACCAATGACTACACTTTCATACCAGACACACCTGCAACTTTAGAAAATCCAGGTTGGCCTTCTATTTCGAAAATGATATAATTTCGCATTTTTTCGGCCAAAATTAAGCCAGAAAGACTCAGCATCTGGCAACTTCATTGGGAGGTGCTGAATTCAACTAATCTGAAGTGTTAAAATAAGTAATTTTGGTGAGCAAAATTTCGGTGTGACACCCCTGGTTCTGGTGCCTCAGGGCCATGACCACTGCCGTGCTGACTGTGGTATCATTATAGGTACGACGGTAACGCCCTCGTCACCGCAGCGTCCTGGCGCTTGCATCAGGCGCTGGATGGCTGTTATTTTAGACATGTGCCGGTCATGCTTTAATTAACGAACCTTCAGCTCCACCACAAGCTGAGGCGCAAATTTAAAAATCAATTTTTGTCCTTCTGAACTGGCAATGGCAGTTAGAAAGGAACCTTTTCATTTTAGAATTGGGTTTCAAAAAGTAGAGTTATCAGCTGTGGTTCCTAGAGTGTTTTTATTAGGATTACTCTTTCAAAATTTCGATTATTGAACTTTACTTATGATACAGCTCTATTTACTCAGTAATGTTGACTGAATTAACAGTTATTCATTGAATTGCCTTCACAGGCAATTTCTTTTATTTAATTATTTGAGGTTCGGCAATCTAATCGATGGTCTGAGATTTGATAGTCAGACTGATAGGGGAAGATTTAGCACAGTATTCAAATATGTAGGATCTACGTTTTGTGGCTGTGCTGGATAGCACAACCGTAAAAATGGAAAACTTCTATTCCTCGTTTTAGCAGTGGTGTTATAAACGATTGTCTCTCAGAACTAAGGCAAATTTTCATCGTACCCATCTTGCAATTCAAATGTTTTTTCCAGCACAGAGTTTTTATGAAGTCAGAGGTTAAGTAAGGCCTGTTTCCACAGTACAAACGGTAAGTATTAACGCAAATCCGATTTTTCCGTGTGCATTTTCGCGGCATATAATAAGTTCTTTTTAAGATTAAAATCTCTCTCCCTGATTCCATTTGAATGAGAAATATTAATATAAGTACATTTCTGCCTTAAGGTGTACATTTTTAAATTTAATATTCCAGTATTTACATATGATCAGTACTCGCGAATGTTTTGCGCTCTGACTCTCAATACTTTCTCTCGCGTTTAGGGAAAAAGCAGTGCTGAACTGACAGTTACGAGTGAAGTTAATTACCCGGGAAGATGCGGCGCAAAGCGTAAAAACGATGTTCGATGGGCAGCTCCTGTAGTGGTACTCTAAAAGTTGGTAGACCGTGAGCGGTGTTCTTCTTTTTGCCTTCTTTGCGCAGCAATAAAATCCTCGTTCTCTATCCAGATATTAGCTGAAATTTTCGTCAAGTTGACTAAACTTTCTTCATCCTTTTATTTAACTTGAACTGGTTTTAAGAATTCTGGGATGTACGTATAAGTTTTTAATGGATATTTTCAGTCGATATACTTGGGTAAATTACACCCTGATTAAAATTGTACAGGAGGTATATTTGAAGAACTTCGCAGCAACTAAAAGTAAATTACAATGAAAATAGCTGATAACGAATACTGATGAGCTTGTCATGGCTCGATATAGCAGTGACCCTGAACGTCTGTCCTAACCAATACGCTTCTGATTCTCATAGACTGTCAAATGAGACCTGTGGTGTATGCGTCACTCCGTGTTATGGGTACACAACGGCTATTGAGATTCTAGTCGGCAACTTCCCAAGGTTGTTTTGCCCAACACACTCGAAGAAATCCAACACGCAGTACACAAAATTACCAAGCTTTGTCGTCGTTGACTATAGGCCTTCTTGGTGGTTCTGAACATCAGACATAATTTTCTCTTAGTGCTGCATCATTCTGCATTAAAACGCAACTTGTACGCTATAAAAATTCGCCACAGCTAAGTTTGTTCATGTTAAATTACCGTACGTGCTTAAATCCTCATGAAAATTTACGCTCATGTATAAGCATGACAACACTCGAGAAACACAAAGGTTACTGCGTAAATGCCGGACATATATTTTTTTAGTTTGATGCTGCAAACAAGTGAAGCGAGTGGGGGTCGTGGGTTTGCATGAGTTCAGAGCGTAAGACATTGAGCAAGACACGTTGCGCAACCGCCACAGGCAAGCGCTACAGGTGCGTGGGGACATGAACCTGACATCCATTGTTGTGTTATGAGTTTCATGCTCAGCTAAAACACGGTCTTTTTTTGGCGTTATTAGGATTGCTCAAATGATCCATGTATCGTTATAATATTTATCATATATACTGTAACTGAAAGTATATTAGCGATATAATTAAAAATGATTATTGTTAAACAATTGGCGAATTGTGTTCCTGTAATTTGATAACACAAACTGTTCCGAGTGTGGAAATTTACCTCACAACGATTTTGTATGATGGCTCCTGTGTTCACATATACGAGTAGATGTAGTGGTAGTAAAGTTGATGTATGAATTGTGATAGCATAATGAATTAATATTTTTCAACAACTCATGTGCCTCCGAAAGAAATAAGAAATGATTCTTAGTTTAAACCACTTTCACTAATACAGAATTAAACCAACACCTATTGTGATTCACATCCAATATAACAAACATCTAGCGAAACTAACATCTGATGAAACTAACATCTTATAACACACATCAGCTTCTTTTTCCCAATCATGATTAAATGGAGTGCCAACTGATCGATTTTTATTGATTTAAAACAGTGTTAAATAGATAACTATCTACGGCTTCACTCAAATCTCCAAGTACATTGGAACTAGCTTTGGTCATGAACAATTTTATGACTTCTTATCAAGTCTCAAAAGTCCGATGAATGGCTAGTTTGATTCTATTCATATATTTCCCATAATTTCTCATAATCTGTTAAAAAAAATTATTTTCCTATGTATATACAGTCTGTTAAAGAGAGAAGATTATGAAACCACGTGGAGCCTGAATAAGAAATCATTGATAATTACGGTTGGAAAACAGCATCGACTATCAGAAACTTGAAAAAGAAAGTCGAACGTTCCATGCGGAGGCTTGTTTCACACACGTTTCTCGTTTTCTCTGTCGGCCATTTTATCGGCCTGGCTGCTCAGCGGCTGAGGTGCTGCTGCGAGACACCAGCGCATTTCTTGCCCTTATAAACTCGCTAACAAAAGAGCGCAAAAAATAAAGGCGTAGAAACTGAATCGAATTCAATAGGCTTCATGCTCGCTCTTGCTCAACCAATGGAAAGACTTTAAAAAATGAGTTGTTTTTGAGAAAATACATTTTCATTTTAGACAGACTGCGAAAAGTGTTCCGAAAACTAAAAGTTTGTTTTAGAGCCGTTCAAAATTTTTTAGCCGGCTTAGATGAAATTCAAATTTATCATTTTTGACAAATAAATCATCGTACAAAACAAAGTGTAATAAATGATTTATAATTTTTTCGCACTTTGCTTCATTTATCGGCGTAATGCACAAAAATTTTCGCACCTGCTCTTTGAGACAATGTTGTACTAAAATAGTAAGTGAATTTAATCGAATTTCAGAGTTAAAACTTTCCGAACACATGATGTTGAGGCATTTGAGAATTTTTCAAGTCCCTTGTTTCGTGCAAATACAAGCACGCGGTAACCGTTAAACGTACAAATATGTACAGAATGTTGATTGGCGCAGCAGTTACCAAAGGCGTGCAGAAGTGCAGCACAAGAAACCAAGTTCCTTGTTTCATGCAAATACACGTTAACGGCTACACGAGCACGTAGGGACACCGAATGAACAGAATTCAGAAGGGCGCAGCAATTACAAAAGGCACGCAGAAGTGCAGCACAAGCAGCAGTTCCAGCGTCCCGTTCTCAGAGCACCTTTCTCTAAGCTCGCCGCTTTCTACACCTCCGGCTCCCTACGTGTCATGAGCAGCAAGAGCCGTCGCTGCAAGACTCGCCCTTTTCTTGGAGAAAACATTCACATTCAATCTTTTTTAAATGAAACTTTATCAAAGAGAGCACTTAGCATATCGAAATGAGTGTTCTTTTAAGGTCATGATTCATTTGAAAACGAAAAATTTGACTATTTTGAACAGAAAAAAGCTTATCTGGTAACTCTGCTTTGAGCCAGCGCCGGTAGATTCTACAATTTCAAGAGCGAAATCTTGGAACGAGTTTTTGTCAACGCTAAATCAGGTTATTTTTTATCTCGTACTTAACTCCAGTCTGTGGTGTATAACAGGTCGATAGAACACGCACGCACTGACAGAAAACGGTTATCAAGTTTCAATTAATACCCAAATAAATCTCATGCACATCAGTAAGTAGTTTCAAGCTTAGTTTTCTTTATTTTCTTTGTTGCTCTAGAGAACCCAATGCTGAATATTGTTAGTTTGCCCTTGTGGAATTTCGCCAATGTTTTCGGCAAGAAAAGAACGAACATTGGTTTCTCGATCTTTGGTAAATATGGCTAAATCAAAGCGTTCGGTCTGAATGTTTCCACTGCATTTCGAACTGTCGAAAAATGATTATGATTCTTGGGGACAGCTTGGGCAACGGGCAGCAATCATTAACGCCAGGAAAGTTGTTTGCTGCCAGGCAATGTTATAATTTTGTAACATAAAATACAGTAGATAAAAGCTTATTTTACGTCAAAAATTTCTTAGGTTATTAGAGACTTATTACGTGTGTTTATAAACAACGTCTCTGCAAATCTTCAGTGATTGAGAACGTTGCATTTTTTGGCTGCCGTTGAAAGGAGACTTTTTTTTATTCCTATTACACTGCTCGGATGAAAGTTCAACCAAGGAAAAAAAACGTTCAATGGAGTTAGAAGGACTAAGGTCCCTTTGTTCTTGCTGTTTTCGCTGTGAATCGATCTCAGAGTCTTTGTCAACGAGAGGCTACCGTCAGAGCCATAACCTTTCACTTAAGCGCTTCAAAAATTCTAAATCGCGTGCTGCTATTTTACGCTTCAACTCAGTAGGAGAAATCAATCAAAAGAGATAGGTTAGTTAACTCCATCAAATAGAAAGAATACAAGCTGGACCTCTGACAGCACGCAAAAACGACAGTGACCTTTTGCGCAAGAGCGAGAGATTGCTCGTGAAGTGACCCTGTACACATAGAGTACAAAGGTGGTCATGCCACTATTCGAATGCGCGACATTGAAGTACTGGGGACAACGTTTGTTTCCAATCAACGACTGGATTTGAAGAAAATCTTAATCACATTTCATGTAAAAAATCCCTATTACCATAACGTTTTGAAGTTGTGCTTCACCCGTGAAAATATAATTTTTTATCTGCACGAACAAAGAATAGATGGAAATCTTTGGAAAACGAACGGGAGATTTGCAACGGGTCATATCACCGAAGGAGTGGAAAAGTAAATCAGGCTCAAAGAATCGTGTGTTTTCATTGCATGTGCGGAACAGGAAGTTAAAAATAACTTCGATGCCGCTTACGAAGTAAAAAGAGCCGAGAGAGGCGGTAAGTGAGCGTTTGTGCAGGAGGTCTGACGTATCAGCGAACCATCGTCACGCTTCGTTCCGCAATGCCCGGCGGACCGAAACAGAGAAAGATTCAAGTTAGAAATTTGGTGATTGGTGAACGCACTTAATAAAAAAGGGCCAACCCAGAGAATTGTTTTTCAATGAACGTTCTTCATGGGATAATCTGCTACGTGGGACGTAGCTTGTGCACACTCGCGGGAGCACTCAATTTAGAGATTAGCGTAATAATTTTGATGTAAAATGCTAAACAGGATACAAGATAACAACAGAAATTTTGAGCGACCCTCTGGAATAGTGAGCATTTTCTCATTTTATGAAAAAAATTCAATAATGACCCAAGAATTGTTCACAAAATGAAAAGTTTTTGTTACTGTTTACCAGAACAGTTTACGTAACCGATAAAGCCTTTTTATAATTTGTATTTATATTTGAAGTTGGGAAATATTATTGTGATCTGTATTAACTCCTGCTATAAAAGTAAACGTTAGTGACTCATCTCTGCACATTATTTAATTAAAACTCAGTTAAGAACCACACAAACCCATCGGTTACTCAATACAAACTTCAACTTCTTTCACAGATCAAAGGTAGAACAGATACACTGCAACTCATTGTGCTACTTCTTGTAAAGAACCAGTGTAGGTCTTGGGCGTAAAAGTCCATAGAGATGCTTCCTCTGTGTGAAGCAGTTCGCAAAGTTTCACCTTTCACAGCTTCTGTGTCGACAAAGACATGAAATTGAGCTTAAAATCACCCTCCCCTCAGTCACGGGTCGTTTCGGTCACGCTGCTCTGCACTCTGAGCAGCGCGGCGTCTAGCATTGCTTCCGAGACATCGATTCGCTTGAAAGCAAAAAACTTGCGATCACTTTTCTTTTTCAGTTAGAAAGGAAAGCTGTGAAAATTGCGACTAAATGGTTGAACCTGTTAGTAAATAGTGATGTGTTCAGATATAAGTGATCAATTTACAGCGATTGCATGTTGCGGCAGTTACATTTTGCATTGTAAAATGTCTTCATTAGGATGATCTAAACTTCGACTGATGATCTTCATTACGGAGACGGCAGGCACGCAACGAAGCGACCACACATTTCCCGAGCGTGAGAATGCGTTACGAAAGAGGCAGTCTCATGAACAACTTTCTTAGCTGAGGCGATCGCGTTCAATGAACAATCTTCCCTCGAAAGTTTCCTAGAATACTGTGGCTCACTGCAATGAAAACTTTCTTCCTCACAGCTGCTGAGCGAGGGAGGACAGCGTCAGGATGTGGCTAAGATCGGCCGCACAGCCACACTTGTCAGCGCTCGCCAACTTTCCCTTATTAGGTAGGACCCTTGATTCTCGCGAAAATGGAATGGGACAGTATTTTCTCCAAAGTTCTGTGATTTAAAAGAGCTTCTAACTCATGTGTTCAATAATCGCAAGAAAAATGTTTAAAATACGAAGTTCACTGCTGGAAGTATGTTTTTAAACAGAACATCGTCTCTTGAAGAACTGTATAAAAAGCTGAACTTCTCTTTTCAAGTTGCTGGTGCAGATAGACTTTCAACACTGCCCGAATAGACACAAAACGCTCTGATCGGTTGGAAAAATATCTCTCAGTTTACCAACTGAGGCAGGGGTTTCATGAGGTAGAAGCTACCTCAGCCTTTCGTATGAAACATGTGTTTGAGGATTAGAAACAGCAAAAAAGTCTAACAACGTTTTTTGAATTCGAATCATTACATCATAAATAGAAATGCAGAATATTTTTTATAGGAAGAGTGCTATGACCGACACTCAAACGGATCGAGAATACATTATTGCACTGAACTCGATTCCAGGTCTATTTTACAACATTCATTCATATTCGAGTTACTTTGATTTCTCGCTTGTAATGGGTGTTGTGGTGCGGCTATGGCGAGTAAATACAGAACTTTCATAGCATCTCATTTCTTTGAGAGAATGTAATCGTGTTGACGTGAATAAATTTGACCCAGTCCTTCGTTACACAACCCCACCAATTACCTAACGTTCGCCATGCATACATGCATATTGCCCCAACGCTGCTTTCAGTACATGAGAGAAAGAGAGAGGACAAAGAAAGACTCTTCGGCCTGCAGCTAGTGAACCTGTTTTCCGCTCATTTGACATTCAGCGTTAAGTGCTTAGAAAGTTGACATTTCTCTAGTATCAAGTTAGACAAGGAAAATAGGCCACGTAGACAATCAAATCTATGTAGGTCTTACGAGGAGCTGTCTTGCAACAACGAACTGGGTTTAAACCGCTATTTCGTGAAACGTCAGTTTCAAACGAAAATAAATATCTCAGTATTCTTACCATCAGGTTTCATTTTTTTAAATAGGAAACATCAACGCAAGAGATTCGCCATCAGCAGCAAAAACGACAGCTGCGGCAGTGAGCTTCAAGCAGTCAGTTGCGCTCAGCAAACATTTCACTTTCACCACCAGCCAGTGAGACGAGCGGCGGCTGGCTTGCCAACTTGCCTGCCGTCTCTGCGGCCTCTCAGCCCGCCGCTTTGTTCTATCGAGCCGAGTGCGTGTTATGGGTTATAGACAGCAGCCTCTTTTTGTAGAGAGTTTCGTGTAGCTGCGTTATTCCTATGTTTCAACTTTTGGCCGCGTGATGGAAAATTTCTTCAGAATAAAATTATACGGAATAAATTTCTATAGAATAAACTACCAGGTCGATTTAAAATGCGTACAGGTTTCATGAAACGTGTTCAGAAATAACTTTAGCAGTGATCGATATGCAAGAATATTAGTATGTTGTTAGATTTTTGAGCTATCATCCAAGAATAACATTTTAATAATGGGTTTTCTTGATAGATGTCTAACTATTACAAATGTACGCAGTCATCCACGAGGAAAAAACAATACAACACTCAACTCCACGGCATAAAAAGGGAATTATCGTGTAAACTAAGAGCCTCTGAATTTTGGTCAACTTCCAACTTAAGACTCGTAGGTGTGATAGATCACTACTTGAAAAATACTGCCATACAGGTTAATTACTCTTAGGTAAGAAGCGAGGAGTCATTTTAACGTTCTGGGGCGCTTGGCAGTTCCCGTATGCTGTAACCTCAATCTATGTTCTCAATCTGTGCCTGGAACTCGTTTCAAGTCTCCACGTAATCTAGCGTTCATTAGCGCGGCTGCTCAAGATTACGAGTTTTGCTCTCACAGACTGCTGTTACGCTCCGTTGAGGCTCCTGAAAAGACGAGGTGTGAGTGTAACTGTTGTTTTAAGTTCTCTTATTGAATTCGAACTCAATTCAGCGATTAATGAAGCGTTTTAAAATGAAAATATGTTTATTAACGATCGGTTGAGGTATAAAATATTTCTAAAATTCTGCTCGTAATTCGCTTGTATTTTTCTTGTCCAGTTCTTTTTCTTCATCAAGAAGTGTCATCTATAACTTGTTTGGTATTGATTTGGTCGTAGCAAAGTGTGCTGCAATATCAAAATCGGCGGGGAAAAAATTGTGAATTTATGTAAAATTTATTTTGAATTTGAAGGTTTTCCGTCGTGTTTCAGCTCTTCGGCCTTATCCAATCGCTATTATTCGTTTTATTTTTTGAGTGTAAAGCATTTTACCCGCATCTCAGTTTTATAAACTGGCATACCAGTTCTTTTATTTCTGTAAGGAAACTTTAATTTTCGCAAAACGAAAGCTTTCGGACGTTTGGAAAGTAGCGGCGGCTTCGCCAATGTTCGCTCCACTTACTGAGCGAGCGATAAAATTCTAGAAAAGCAACTTTCTAGCGTTTCTACTTCATGATGAGTCATTGCAATGGGAAGTATATAGCATTAAAATCGACGGCAAAAATGATGAACGTACTCTCAATTAGCGAAATCCCTGAATGGTAGATGTGCATTATGACAGAAGTAATGTTTTAAGCTTTTGCGCAGTTTATATAGGTTAATTTAGGTTAACGTTTTACCAAGAGCACTGAACAAGATAAATCATAATCAAAGGGTCTGTAAACGAGTTTGACAGCTTAAATATCAAATTCTAATGAATATAATCGGGATGAAAATTTGACGAGACTAAATAACAGTAGGAAAATTCGTCATGCTAAAATAGAGATTGAAATAGGAGAGCAAGGATAAATTTGTCATGACAGTTCTCGAAAGAAAATACTCACAGGTGGGGGAGAATCAGAGTATGCCTCTGAGGAGGCATAGTTGGGTGGAAGGGAGTCCGTATCTTGCGGTAAGTCTCCTTTTTCGGACGCCATGATTGCTTCCGAACTCAAATAACAGGCTGTTATTCCAATGCAGACAAGGCGATCTAATCCAGAAGTTGGTTACGTAAATCAAGGAAGGACCGAGAGCGTCAACCACCGTACCAAGCCAACTCCAAACCTCGACTCGCGCACACCAGGCAACCACCTCTACTTAACAGCTCCCCACCCGCCGCTCACCTTCAAGCGTTCACCAGCAGCAGCAGCAGTCTTCTGGAAAACACAGCAGTTTGAGCTGCAGCTTTTGTGCACCAGCAAAGACGAGGGAGATCTGAGGAACTTTGCTGAAACTTTGGATTTTAACATTTACTTCAGTGACACTTTCAACTTCATTTTTTGGGAAGGTTCTTTGATTCGTCGTCCGGAAATAGAAGTCAATGGTCGTGATTTGGAATATACGAGTAAGCCTTGCTGCTGCATCACAGAGATGCGTTTAGGTTGGTTTTTGCTTGTGCACTTAACTAATTTCAATGAATAACCTTGTAAGTCATGTTCTGAAAGTTATACCGACTCACTGATTTGAATATTGAAGTGATAAATATGAATTAGCACCGGGGCTTTGATGTGAACGTTTCAAATCATTTACAGATTGTAGGGCTACAATAGTTATGGACACAGAGATTGAAGCTAAATCACAAATCATTATGCGATCAGCTATTTGAAACAGTTTTAACTCTGCTTTTTAATTACTTTTTTAACCCATCTCATTCATTATTCATGAAGAGTTCAGTATCTGCATCCCAACAAAATGGTGTGATACTTCACTATTACACGATCTTAGACTTGATTTGATGTACAATCCTTCCTTTTTTAAGATTAAATGTCAAACAAATGAATTAAAAAACATTCATAGACTTAACTGTAGATGCATAATCGTGAATCTACAGACAACAAATGAAGATAAACTCAAAATGAATTAAGTAAAGGCCATCTTGCTAATAGCAACATGGGTATTTTCTAATAAGGAAGCACACCTACATCATATAAAACGGCTTAGAGCGTACAGATTTTTAAATTCTATTCTGTTCTGCTGCAGGCATGAGACGAAAAGTAAATACTGAGAAATACTGAGTATATCCTGAGAAATACTGAGTAAATACTGAGAAATACTGAGTAAATACTGAGAAAAGTAAAGAAATGAGTGTGAGCGAAAAGTAAATACGCATCAGCAGGTCCTATTGATGAATTTCGAAAACGGATCCCGTCAAGTTCTTTTTCTATTGATGGAGTCATCGACTGAAGTTATTGGGTGATAGCAGTTTGATACTTTTTGTTTCTCGTAACACATACGCGTATAAAATCTTTGGTCTGCACGGGCTTGTACCCATGGTGTCCGACTCCGGTCTGCCGACCAAATCATGTTATCAGAAGAGAGTAAATTACCGCCGCGCTTGCAGTCAGCCGGCACAAACTTTCCGCATTGCCACATTTCCGTCGAGATTTGCGATAGCTAGATCCAATCTAGGAGCAGGATCTCTGCGAAGTCATGCGCTCTGTGCTGTAGAACAGATAGGAACTGCGGGGCTGTGGCTTCTGAAGTTGCCGTAGTATGAATACCGCATATTACACCTGACGATGTCCATGAAGTAGTGGCCAAGTTTTCAACTAAAACTCATACGTGAAGTGTCATGGCATAATTTATTCAGAGATCACATTCACAGATACTTATTTTCAAAGGCAATTATGCAGAGATAATCAAATGCAGTACGTGTCCGAAGTCTTGATGAACGGAAGCTTTTAAAATTCATGTTAATGATGTTTTGTAAGTGTTTTATCACCATGAATTTTCCTTCCGTTCACCATCAAACATAGCGCCACAACGTCCAGCATTCAAACGCATTAATTCATCCTGGCAATGACAGAAAGAAAAATAAAGTGAGAGACAGTGCAAGAACAGAAGAGAATTATCCAAACAGAATTATGAAAGGAAGTGACCTCTGCAGGCTATACAAACATATGCATGCATCTCTATCAGTTACCTAGTCCTGCCTAAAACGCTCATTGCAAATGACAATCGTCACCTACAGGTCAGCGCACGAGCCTGTCTCGGAAGGTTGAGTGTTCGAGCCGCGCAATGCAAGCCCGGCGTTTCTTCGCGTTGCAAAATGGTTATGAAGTCTCCGCAAATCGCCGTCTGATCAAGGTGTTTGAAATGAGTGCCGCAAGGGGTATGCAATAGTGAATTATGAATGGAAGATATAAGATGTAACCGTTCAATAGAGCCGAAACTTCCTCAGCCTCTCGCGGCTTTTGACAGGAGCTGTCAGTGTAACTCCAAGCGTAACCCTGGGTTCTTCCCCAGTAAAACAATCGTGATTGTTCAGCAGATTCTGCGCAACATATACGTAAAAGGGTTTCCTGCAGTCTGTGGTCGACAGCTCGAAATACCTCCCTTGCGAGCGTGAAGCCAGTCATGAACAAACTGATTGCGAAAACTAGTTTTCAGGACAGCTTTTCTTTTTTCAGTACGAACATCTTTCTATGATTGCTGGTTGCACTCATCGTATGAGTCGGGTTCGTTTTTTATTTCCCCTTCGTTGCGAAACATTGCTAGTAATTTTTGAGGCTTGTACATAGGTAATTTCGTTCTCACTTGCATAATTTGACTAGGGATTTTTAAAGTCCTAAAAATATATCTGGATTTTCGAGTCGTTCTGTAAACGCAAACTTTCACATTCTCGCATCTCCGTTCAGCTTCAAGTTGAAGGTAGCTGTTGAAGAATTGACGGAGTACAAGATATGCCGTTTCATTTATGCAACCGATTCTATGCTACATGCCGACCAGTTTTGTTTTTGCTTCATTTCGTATTTTCAATGATTACCTGAGTTACTATATTGTATATATATTGTTAGTGTGTTCCTAATTTTTTCAAGAAATCAACAGCACTGTGAGAGAATGAGCCTGGAAGTTTTTGAAAATGGGTCATGAATTCTAATTCGCGTTAAATTTCATAACCGGTTAAAATCCCGAATGTAAGATGTATTGATGTGTTTTGGCAGGTTCTGTATTACTACTGCAGAAAGCCAGCTGGGAAAGTTATATGCATGCTAATGCTTATCTGTGCTTTTCACGATTTCCAAGCAGGTTGGCAGTTTGAGTGAACAGCAATTTAAACATTTTGCATCAGAACTCTATCCATTACCTCGCTCAGGGAGCGATTCTTTGGTCAATCACGTTAAACATTTCAAATTTGGAGTAAAGTTTTTCTAACAACGAATTCCTAAGAATTCCTAAATTCTGTTCCTAAGCCTGGAACAGCAGACTTTGAGTGCTAGCAGTCATCTGGTTTTGATCTCAGAGAAACTCAACGTAATTAAACTTTCACCCACGCTCTTCGGATTTCAGCTACTACACAGAACTGGCTGAAAAATTGTTTTCTCATGGCTCATCTGCTCTCAAGCGAAAAATTTAATCAACGTAAAAAATTTACGTTTCTATGTTTACTAGAAAATAACTCCGTGCCAAGCCCTCAAAACAACTACGTATAGAAGCTAAATTTCGTGGGTGTCCACGCGACGTTTATAGTGGCCTCAGAAATCTGTACACCAGGGATTTTTGGACTATAAAATTACTATGAAATCCATCTGAAATTTTTTATTTTTAACAGAGACATCGATACAATTCACTTGTGCCTTTGAAAGAGGCACCACGTGCGACAATGCTTGGATGTTTCGCTGTGTAAACTGCGTTCCGCTGGTCGCACCTGGACCCGTCGCTGAGGCTCCGAACTGTGCTGGCGCCGCCTCACACCAAACTGAAAGTGCTTTCGTCACTGAACATCAGCCTCTGCCGCTGTTTTGATGTCTTACCCTTATGTTTCTTTTAGAAATCAAGGTACTTATTCTTCATGGCATCCCTTGGTGAACATGGGCTTCTCAGCGGCGCGTTGAGCTTCATTCTCAGATCTATGAATATGCCATCGATATTTGATCATTCTCGCAGAGATATTTTTAGGGAAAGCGATATCTTTTACTTGAAGCCATGGGCTAGATTTGATGTCACATCTGGATTAAGGATCATTACATAACGAATAAAAGTTTTATTTGGGGACGTACAGACGACAATTTTTGCTATATAATACAGAAGAAAGCGTTGTATAGCTGCTTTGTTTTCGCGTTATGTATGGTTATCCTTGTCCCTTGCAGTTTTATGACCTCATGTATTACTTAAACTCTCAGTTCTCACAGGGTGAAAACTCGGGCTTTTTAATGCATCCGAATACTCGCATGACCCATTCTAGAAGGTGAGTTATCAGGTGTAAGAGTTGGCGAGAAAGTGCAAAACAGGGCACTGAGGAGCAACTATGAGTATTTCTTTCTCAACAAGCTGAGACAGCTCACTGAAGTGTTCGTGGTTAGCGAACAGTGAAAGGAGGCGGGCTAAAAACACTGCGTCATCATAAGCTAAGCTCACCCAACTATGTGGCAAGGACTGGCTAATGGCATGAAATAAAAAATATTGATTTAGCGGATAGCTTTGATACGCTACTGTGAAAATATGCAAATTTTATTTGACAGCTACTTAATGGATTTCGATAGGCAAGGGGGTTCTGAAATTCAGGGCTTAGTACACTTCTAACAGTACTTTTCCAGTTTAAAAACTCGACTGTATGTGGGGAAAACGTCATAGAACGGGGAGAACTAATGATTTCATGAACATCTCTGTTAATTAGTTTTGATTTTTCCTCGAGCGGAAACACGCTTAAAGTTATGTTATTTAGTCAATGTAGATACTGGAATGTGCATCTGCGTGATAAAATATATTTCCCAAGCTTAAAATGATTCAAGAACAAACAGTACATGAAAAACTCAATCGTTACCTACAGCATCCGCTGAAGTGAAAAACCTAAGAGCATTTACAAAATATCGTCGTTCGCGAGAAAATTAAATGAACAAATAATGAAACTTTTTGTAATTCGATGAACTGAGAGAAGCTGATGTTGATTTCTACAACGAGTGAGCTAAACCAAATAAATGCAGAGCGAGCAGTAGCTATAAGCGCTTGCGTTGAATGGAAGATAAATAAAGGAAAGTGCACGTGCAATGCATTTCGAAAAAATGATACATTGATGAAGAACTTGTGCAAACGGATCACAAATAGGTTTGTCTGGATTGCTGGTCAAGACTATGTATAATTACCGATAAAAACTCTGTCATAAAGTTTATTACGAAACATTCTTCTTTACAAGAAACAACAGTATGCTTGTAAATGCATACAATTTTACAAGTCTTACTTATTTTCTTAAATTATTGGCAAAGGAAGCCTGCAAATTAGTGTGAAGCCTGCTTCACACTAATGTGAAGCAATCATCAAAAATAAAATGTTAGGATGAACCTATCATGTTTTATCTTAATTATTCTCAACTTGTAAAGCTTCGCATCAATGTTTGCAAGAAATAACTTTATGTAATGCAACAATGAACATGATTTCAAAGCTTTTGTAAAAACAGAAAAGCGTCGAATGTTGCAACGCAAACTAAAAAATGTTTTCCGATAGCTCGTTTGTTGTGCGAAAAATAAATAAATTGTGTTAAGTTGCATTATTACCCTTACATTTTCTAAAACAAACATTAAGGTTTGATATTCTTTTTGTGATTTGGAGTGCATAAGTTCTTTAAAATAAACCCGCATTCGTTGTAGAAGCTACATTTCATCAACTTTATGGTTAATTTAAAGAAAATTTATATGCATTTGAATTTTTGCTGCTGTTTCCTCATTTTTTGTGGTTCAGCTAGACGTTTGAAAAACACGTTCGAGAAAAGACGTTTGATTTCTTCAGAGAACTAGTGTTATGTGCTTCCAATAGAAAATAACCGAAGACAACAAAGCTGAAAACAATTTCTGAAAAACCCACCAAAAATCAGAATGCTTGCGAGAGTTTTACAATCTGCAGCAACCTCCATTTCAAGAACATCCTCAAAATTTAATTTGGGTGATACATTGTTTATTTCCTTCATGGACGATATTTTAAAGTAGAAAAAAATTAAAAAGAAGAGATATCGATGCTTTGTGAAAATGCCACCAGCATCTTTGTCTTTTGTCAAAGAATGCTGTGGGTCGATCAGATTTAAGAAAAAATTCATTGAGTAACAGGGATTGCGAAAGAACTAGCACATGATCATTGGAATTCCATGCACAAGATGTCATTACCATCTTGTCGAATTGCTGGTCTTATTCCTGAAATCCTTGTGTAGTTCTGATTCCTGAAATCCTTGTGTAGTTCTGATTCCTGAAATCCTTGGCAGGTTCTGATTCCTGAAATCGTTAACTGATTTCGATTCTTGAAATCATTTCATCTGATTACTGAAATCCTTGACTGGCTTGATTCCCAAAATAATTTTTTTGGATTTCTGAAATCATTATCATAAGTAATTTAAAATGTCGCTTCGGATAGTCACTCAAAGTGCCCTCCAAAATCCATGCGCAATACTTTGGTCAAAGTTACAAATGCATCTGAACTATTGCTGGTTTATGGCCAAGGGACTGACTCTGTAACTTGTTTGTGAGAATTTGTCAATGAAAACATTGGTCTAATTTCTTGAAAACAGTCCATATCCTATTCAAATTAGCACTTTTGAATTTCTAATCACATTCGCCAATTTAGAAAAGTATATTAAGATATTTATTTCATCATTAGATGGCATTTTTCAAAAATTATTTGAAAATTAAACCGGCAGCAACAGCTGCGAAGCTTGAATCATTTACCTTAACGAGCGCACATCAGAAGGAATTAGTGCGACGGTTTCAAATTACAAAGTCACTGCTGCGGCTACATTTTTTAATGGCTTCGTTTAAAAGTGAACAGCAATGTCTCTCAATTGCTGGGACTAAAAGAACAAACACAGCAAGCGAAATAACGTTCGTTGCTCTCTTTTTGTGTCTTTACTCTTTCTTGTAAGCGAAAGGACGTTCCATTCTTAAATATTTTTTTAAGGTTTTTGATTTGCCTGTTCTAAGAATCTTTGTATGTCACGTGACTGAATAAAAATTGAAGTGGGGAACATATTCTTGAAATGATTTAAATTATTGGAAAAGAAAATGAGAAAACTTGGCGACTCGCGTTCTTCCAGGCATTGTAGTTTTCAACGTGTTTTTTTCACAGGTTCAGACAATCTGCGCATGAGAGCGATTTTAGGGAGCGAGTGCATTTTCCTTTGCAGCGAAAGAACTGAGAAACACATTTTGAAACGCAAGTACTTCTCATATTGTACAAAGACAAAATAATCTCCCGTACGTGTGCGGAAATGGCTGAGTTTCATCCTCTATATCATAGTATCAGAAACATGGTATTATTATTATTATTTGTTCATCTAGGAAAGCTACTGCGGAATTACTTAGCAACACACCTAGAATAAATAAATTAACATTTTTGCAAAAACCGAAATCAGTGATGCATTATCCCGGCTTCTCAGATATTGGCTAAATTATTTCTCTGCTTCAAATGGGGTGGCGCAAATTCCCAACGACCAGCGTTACTTCTTGAATAGTTATATTAACTTTACAATGCATGTTTTCCCAGTAATGCATCAGCAGAGTCATAACTATCTTATAAAATAAATGGGTTCAAATCCAGTGACTCTGGAAAATATTCAACATATTAGTGAATCTTCAAATTTTCGGGCTTGACTTTACCATTTTTCGCTCAAAGCAAATATGATGGTACTGACTTTTACAACCATTATTCAAATCGGAATTAAAATTTATTAATTTTCCATCATTTATCATTAAAGGGCTATAGAAATAGATGCAGGAGTGTAGTCTTAGTTTTGTACTCTCCAATTCCCTCGTTCTGCGTAGATAAAAGCTTTTCCAAACCGTGATGCCACCTCTTCAAATGTGTGCTGCTACTCTTCACAATTACTTCAACGAAACATGTAATGGCTGTTATTGGTTGAAATGTTTCATGTTGCCATGCAGGTAAATCATGATCAAATACATCAAGTTCAAATAAATTAAAACAAACACATTTTGTAGGATAAAAGGAAAAGAATGAATGCCATTGCAATGATGTTTGAAGTCTCTGTAAATAAATAGAGTTCACCGATTTTCAATATTCTTTTAAATAACGATAATTCTCTCCAGTGTCATTATTTCGTGACAAATGAACTATAAACGGCTGGAAGATTTAAAGAATTTAAAAATTTACTAATGTGCTGAATACTTTTATCTTACTTAAATTCAATGACTTCTACGGTATCCAATTAGAAAGCTATCTGAAGCGTATACACACTACTTTATTCAATCTGAAGCACACTTAACGCACACTAGACAGGTCGAATAGTTGTTTCCATGATCGCGTGAAAAACTATATTCAATTTTAAAATGTTATGTAAATGAGGCAGGCGAGAATTACATTAGATAAGCATTGGAATTTGTTCCATTTTGGAACAATCTGCATATTATACAAATAGAATAATCTACTAGAAAAGAAACATGTTTCATAACAGCTAGTTTTACGGAATTCTAAGAAATAAAATCCACGACTTTGTTATACGTCAAATGAAATTTTTTCAAATCTTTCAATGACGTACGCACAATTTTTTTCTAATTGCACAGCTTTGCTATTGTAAATTTTCTCGACGTTGTCTCTACAGAAATTCGTTTATTCCTTAGAGGAGCTATTAAGGGGGTCCTCGCGAAAAATTTTTTTTTTGATCCGATTAGTCTGAAATTAGGTCAGTATATGGATTTTTGCAAGAAAAACATATTTGAATCCTGAAATTTTTTGATTTAGGCCTTAGTTTATCCGAAAAATTTAAAATATTAGTTTTTTGGCTCATTTTTATACCTATTTCAAAAGAATAAAAGTCATTGAGTTTTTATGCTAGAACAAATTCAACAACAGTTTTGAAATTCTTGGAACATTTCTAACAAAGATATTTTCAGAAATTTTGTATATATTTGAAATTTTTTTATATTTATAAATGTGATATTTGACCAATATGTAGAAATACCGAAATTTTAGGATTTGAGCTTGGATAAAAAAATCAAATGGAATAATGGAAAAAGTGACAAATAATTTTGTTTGAAATGTTCTAAGGATTCTAAAACTGTCTTTGTTTTCTTCCTAGCATAAAAACTCAATGACTTCTATTCTTTTGAATGTTGAAAATTAGAGGTTATGGGTCTAAGCCAAAAAACAAAATTTTTTGTTGAAATGTAATATAAGGACAATTTATGTAATTGAATGCTGTTTTCATTTTTATTTCGATAATCTCCATGCATAACTTCATACTCACACTGTGATTTGTACTTTGAAAAAAAAAAAAAAATTAAAAAATAAAAATGAATTTTGTATACAAATTTTGAAATTTTAAATTTGTAGTCTGATTCTTATGAAATTTTACTATTATATGTAACTTTTTAAAAGAAACACAATTTCATCTATTTATTTTTTCGATTCAGGCCTTAGTGTTTGGAAAAATTTGACATATTGGTTTTTTGGTTCATTTTTACTGAAATATCATAAGAATATGTCATTGAGTTTTTATGCTAGAACAAAACCAAAGAAAGTTTTAGAATCCTTGATGCATTGCGAATAAAGTTACAGTAGGAAATGTTCCATTTCCCGTTTTATTTTCATTTTCAATGAGGTCGAAATGGGGTAGAAAATCAAATCCGGAATTTTTGGTCCCCTCACACCCCCTGGGGGGGGGGATCTAGTGTCCGTATCGCCATAAAATTTTAGGACCGAATAGTCCACCACCTAAGGTCCATTTCCGACCAAAAATTCTTTTACCAATTCTGAGCCCCCAGGGGCCCCAGAGGACCCCCCTTAAACCAAGACTTGTGTATTAAAAATGGGAGCTATTAAAGCAAGACTTGCGTATAAATAATGGGAGCTATTAAACCAAGACTTGCGTATTAATAATGTGTTGGACCACCTGCTGTGTTTTCAAAAGCATCGGCCTGTACTGGAACAGGTAGACTCGCACGTGCTGGACTCCAAGGACAAAAATTGTCAAGACAGTTCCCGCAAATAATCTGTATCGGTTCTTCATGGCACGAAAGTTCTAGAGTACAGTTCTGAACTTGTGTCTCGTGCAAAAGAGTGAACTGTTATAGTGAGATCGGGAGACTCTGGAGGCCAATGTAGCCGTTACATGCTGTGATTTTGTTATGCATTAAAATTAGGCTCACTGGAGGCTCTGTAGTGTATTCCCCTATTGAAAATACTCAATTAGGGAACAAAATCTGTACCACATAAAAAGGTACACCGTCTCACAGGATTCTACCATAGTAAAATTTTCTCATACTTCCACGCACAACGAAAATTAGGTTTAGTGAACTCCGATACGCTACTGCCGGCTCTATTCAACATTTGCATGAACTTTAAACTAAATTACATTATTTTACCATGTGTTCGTATGTCGTTCCCTAGGTTGTGATAGTTTACTCAATTTGCTAAGATAGACTATCACAAATTATCCCCATTTGCTAAGATTGACTATCACAACCTATCCCCATACGCTAAGGTACACTATCACAGTTTTGCTAAGATAGACTCACAGTCAATGCGTCGGAAAACTCTTGCGAAGCTGCGAGTAACCAAGTTCTGGCTTGTATAAATGCCACTTGATCGAGCTGCGTATGTGAGTGCACTCGTGTGTGTGCGTGTAGGAACTCGGATGAGTGCGCATATGTATTTGATAGGAGGTCTCAAACTTTGATGGTACTTTCTTACCCTTGACGCAAGGGGGAAGGTAGAATATCGTCAACTGCCACTTCTTCTTTGTGTAACAATTGGAAAATGTGTCATTCTTAAAAAATGGATCTTCATTTTATTTTTTTCACACCTTTGCTCTAAAATGCAGTGGTGGTCGCTTACGCTTCCGGGTACGAAGGGAAAAATTACTATGGAATACAAAGCACACTGCATGGGTAAATTTATGCCAGCATTCTCGACAGAATACAATGCATTCGCCATTCGAGTCGTCTCAAGCCCAAGGCTGAAAACGCAACGATCGTGCGTTGAAGATCGCGCTACGACATAGCGGTGGAAATAAGCGTTATTCCCTGAACGAACTTTCCATGACCAGTTTCAAAGCCTCAACGAACTTAACTACGACCAGTTACAAATCCTGAACAAACTTCCTTATGACCAGCTCCAAATAGAAATTTAGACAAGCGTATTCGTTTGGTGGTGCAGAAGCAGTGGAGTTTAGCAGCACACGCTCACTGCCCACAGGCGGCAGGGGAGGCTGCCTGCCTTTCACCGGATATCCCGCTCAGGCAGTGATTGTGGTGCATGCAAACTTCCTCCTTCTCTTATATTCACTTCCTTCTCAGTGTTGCAAGTTTCCATTGAAAATGACTGTATTTAGTTGTTTACTTCTATAGGCTCTTTATGTTGGTAGTCAAAAATAAATTTAATCGTCAAACATCAAATTTTGTTTTCTGTAAAATTGATGACTTGTACAGAATTGTCTGAAATTTCTTGGGTATTCTCCAGGTGCTGAGAGTATTCCTGAACTAATTTTCTGTCACGATAAATACTGAGTCTCTTCTCGTACTATTCCACAAGTGCTCCTTCCAAGCTCCTAGTGTGGTAACGCTTTTAAGAAACCGAGTCGCAAATTTTGCACACAAAGAAAATAGAACCGAGGAGTGATTCATTAATGAAGTATTCTGTAGCTTCTGAGTCGTATGCTTAGCTAAATTTACGATGTTGTATCCACAAAAGAGGCCTTTCATTCTAACTTGTCTAGCTCAAAGCTATTACGATTAGTTGTGGAAAAGCATTCTAACAGTAGCATGCAATATTTAAAAAATTTCTCTCGTGTTTGCTGATTATTCGACTAGGCTAAAACGCGTAAAAAAAGAAAAATCTTTCTGTAGCCAAGGTGTGTGCCTGACGCCTGACACACACACACTGAATGAACGCCTCTGCTTCTTTATAAAAAATCCTTGCTTTGACGAACTGCGTGCAGTTTGCTCGTGCAAGGCAGAATCTGACTTGCCTCCTGGCCGGAGTTTTAATATTGCCGCCGTGAGGAGAAAGTTTGTTGTGGTCACGTCAAGTTTGTGACCAAACTTTGTCCACTCCGTAAATTGCGCTTCATTTTCTGAGCCAGGAGTTATTAAAACAACCTGCGGAAGTCGATGGGCCGATTAAGAGAGATCAGAGCCGGACTAAGGGACCTGCCGGCCGCCGACTTGTGCAAGTTGCGTGCTGGCTCAGATAGCAAAGCTCAAATGAAAGAGTAAACGAAATTTAAGGCATTCCTTTGGTTTAAGATTTAAGCGTGGTTGTTCGGAGCATGGCTGAGAAGAATTAATAATTCAGCTAGCAGAGTATTTTGCGAATGTGGGAAAATTGCATGGAAGGAATTGATGTACTGTATCTATCTCTGGTGAGTTTGTTTCATTGTGCAATTTCGGTGCGTTTTGAGTATAATATTGCATGACAACAGTTAATTCCTATCAGTACTGTAACGCTGAACCATTTTTTCAGAGAACATTTCAAAAACGAGATTAATGCTGAACTTAAACTATGGTTTAGTAATTTCTCTAGTTTTAAAAAAGTAAATTTTTTATAACGTGGGACCAAACGAAACCTCATGTCCCGCATGAATTAAATTCTTCACAAACGAAGAACATTAACTCTGAACTTATATTATGGAAGCATTACACCCACCGGCAAGGCCTCCCATTTTTGTTTTTATTCAATTAAAATATTCCATTTTTATTGAGGAAAGTTTGGGAAATCATATTCGTTTCCATACTTCAAATATAAATGAAATGCATGTAGATTATCCTCATTTTTCTGCTCATAACACAGGTTTAAGCCCAATGCCCAGGTTTGTTGAGGTGTCCCCGCTATGCCCATGCTCTGCTCTCACATGAAGGCGGTTTAAATGGTAATAATCAGTTTTTCACGTTAATTTCCATTGCGGTAAGATTACAGTGAGATTATACATGTGTGAGAAAATTTGGAACGTCGCATGAATACCTCTGGATGTCATCGTTACTTACTTCGAACGTTGTTTTCATAAACAAAATCAGTCAGGCAGTGGAGGAGATTTCGGCAGCAAGCGCCGTTGTGCCCCTCTGTTATTAGGTTCCTTTTCTTTCTTTAACTGACATTTTTGTTTAAACGGTACCGTTATTATTTCATTTTGATTATTTTACGTAATGCATGTTCGAGCTTCTGATCAGTCCAGTGAATAGTTCTAGTAAATCCCGTTAGTGGGCTTTCAAGGTTTTGCCTTGATGGCGTACTAACATTAACCTTAAACCTTAACGTACCCAAGGCCCTATTAACCTTAAGCCTTAACGGGCCCAAGGGCCAATTAACCTTTAACCTTAACGCGCCCAAGGGCCAATTAACCTCTAACCTTAACGCGCCCAAGGGCCAATTAACCTTTAACCTTATCGCGCCCATGGGCAAATTAACCTTAAACCTTAATGTTCCCAAGAGCCAATTAACCTTAACGTGCCCATAGGCCAACTAACCTTTAACCTTAACGTGCCAAAGGGGAAATTAACCTTAAACCTTAATGTGCCCAAGGGCTAATTAACCTTAACATGCCCAAGGGCCAATTAACCTTAAACCTTAACGTGCCCAAGAGCTAATTAACCTTAACCGCGCCTTAAGGCCATTTAACTGCTTGAGTAGATTAGGATAATTCGTAACCTTAACAATCGCATGCCTACGCTGGACTGGCACCTCCTACTGATTTCCTCTTAAAATCTCTAAAAGCCGTAGGGCTCTCCTTCGGCATAAAATAAAGTGAGCATGTGACGAAATTTGCCACATAAACGAAATTGATAATTCAAGAAGAGTGATCTATTCGCTGATTTCTACGAACTAAACTTCTTTACTTTTCTTTAGGAAGAATCAACCGTCAATTAAATCCTCTACTGCCTCTGCTGCATCTGCGTATGTTGCTGGCTTTTTTAAATGTCATCACGTTGTCGGAAAGAGCAAGGAAAAATAAAGTTTAATCCTTCGTTTCGTTTCTCGGTAAGAGTTAATGTTTGAAATCCAAAGTATAATCTGCTGTCATACTTTCAATATTAGGTAAACCTAGTTCTTTAGTTGATCGTTAATCTAGTGATAATTTTCTCGTACAGTTGTGTTGGTGCGTTTGCGCTCGCAAGCTGTTTGTTCTCGTTTCTCGTTCCCATTTACTTGGAGAACTGCAAAACGCCGTAAAGCAGAAAAATACTTCTTAATAAACTGATTAGGATTCTATGCCAGTCCATCTTACCTTGTTCCAACACATGGAAACAGTGTTTTACTATAGGCAACTTGCACATCGAATTATTATTTTTATTTCACAAATTAATTTTTTGTTTCAACTCTTCAAAGTTTACTGCAGACCGAACTTTATGGCTTTGTTTTCACTGAAAGCGTGTGATAGTTACTCTCCTCTCATCACTTGGAAGAACTTTCAAAATTCAACTGGGAATTACTCCGAATCTAGAATTTAGACCCAGTCTACCTCGTTATCACTCACTGCACACACTCACTACCGTGAGTGTGTCACTCACTCACTACCGTGAGCGTGTCACTCACTCACCACCGTGAGCGCGTCACTGACTCACTACCATGAGCGCGTCACTCACTCACTACAGTGAGCACGTCATTCACTACCGTGCTCCTGAAGCGGCTCATCATGATTCTCTGAACTGCATCTCGAAGTAATAAAAATGACATTCGAAGAAAGCAGTAAAAGACGCTCAGGATTAGAAAATTTCCGTAGTATTAAAAATTGGTTTTACGAAAGTAACACACTGAGAGTTGGAGATGATCCCTCAACAGTAAACGGCCCAAAGAATTGAGTGGTTTGAATTCCCCGATAAATTAAAGCCATGGGAGATGTGAGAACGCAATTCGTTGTACTGCAGAGTATGCATTTGCTTTCATTCATTTTAGAACAATGTAGAATATTCAAATTCAATGTAAAATAGCGCCTTATAAAACAGTTGTTTGGTCTCACGTACGCAAATTCAAAATTTAAATAATTGAACAGATGCTTATAATTCTTATACAGTGCGGAAATGTCGTCAAGCTACTGACTGAAGACGTTTGAGTTGATTTTCGCAATTTCATGTGAGATTTTAGCGGAAGACATCTTTCATGTGAATGAGTCAAGTGTCTCCTTACTGGGAAGTTGAGAATCAAATTTGGTGACTGCTTTGTAGGAAGTGAATGCTCATACCGAATTTGCTGCTCAGACTTAAACTACGTGTTGCCACATGTGTTTCTAAATCGGAAATTAACTTAGATACCCAAGACCTTTATATTAATTAAATAATTTGGCTGTCACTTCGATTCAATTCCATTTAGTCCTTTGCTACATCTTATGTATTATATACGAATACCACTGGTATGACAGCCTTGTAACTACATTATTCGCAATTTATGATCCCTAATGCTCCCACTCATGGACTGAGTTTGCGCTCTCCTTATGAGATCATACTAGATTTTAGACGATTTAGACTAATAATCTCTGTGTGTTTTAGTTTCTCTTTAGTTTTTTAAATTTAATTAGAAGTAGGAATGTCCTAATTTTTATCTTGACCCTGTGGTCTGAATCATTTTTTACCTATTTTTTTTTGTTTTTACTTTTACGTCATATTTTACAAACTGTTTTTAAATATTAATGACCGACCATGTTGATGTATCCGAAAATATTGATCCAGATCTCAATCACTTGAATAGACTGCATCCCAACCTAAATGAAACTGGAAATTGTAAATACCTAAATATTGAAAAATTCAATGAATCGATGAGAAAAACCTGCAACGATTTTTCCCTATTATGTTGGAACTGTAGATCCATTTATCCGAAAATAGATGAAATATCTTGTACCATCACTGAGCTGAACAGCAATTTTGATGTTCTTAGTTTCACCGAAAGTTGGCTAGATGACTCATCTAAAGACCTGATTCAAATTCAAAACTATTATGGCCATCATTCACTCCGTAATACCAAACGTGGCGGTGGCATCAGCACGTATATATCTAAACACATTTCTTCGAAAATCATTTTAAATGCAACCATGAATCGTGAACATATTGAGACTCTTTTTATAGAACTAACGAAAAATGGTAAACGGATCATCCTTGGGATTGTATCTAGGCCCCAACAGCTTGTAACGTCTCTTTCCTGAACGAGCTTCAAAGCATAATATCTCAGTTTAACAAATCTCTATACAATGACATAATAATCTGCGGGGATTTCAACTACGATCTTATACAATATGAAAGCTGTGAACAAATTTCAAACTTCATGAATATTTTTCAGTCTAACTCCTTCCTTCCAATCATCACGAAACCTACACGTGTTACATCCGTATCTGCTACGTTGCTCGATAATATTTTTATGTTAGATCCGACTGATTTTCTCACCGGAATAATGATTTCTGATTTATCTGACCATTTCCCGGTGTTTCTCATCAAGAAAAACGTCTATAGTCCTTGTACCAGCCCACAGGCTGAGACTTTTTCATATCGTTGTGTAAACGAACAAAACTTAGAAACAATGAGAAATGTTCTAGAGGAATTAATGCCATCATTAGCCATTCATGAACTGGACAATAATGCGATAAACATTGATGAAGCAATCCTAAATCTAACTGAAATTATAACGACCGCATACAACCAGTGTTGTCCAATAATCACCCGCACAATTACGCCGAAAAATAGACCAAAACCCTGGATTACTGAAGATATCGTGATCAATATGAAGAAACGTCAAGCGTACCTAGCCTTACTATACGAAGGACGAATATCTAGAGTTACGTATAACAGATTCAGGAATCATGGGACAAATCAAATACGGACATCAAAACAAAACTACTTTACGCGCAGATTTACTGAGTACAAAACTGATATTAAAAAAACTTGGCGCCTGCTTAATTCATGCTATAAACCGAATACTAATGCCACAAAAACAATTGAGTCAATCGTTTACGAAAATGTACACTATCACGAGAAAAAAGATATTGCAACAGTGTTTAACGACTTTTTTTATAAATATAGGGAAACATATAGCCGATAGTGTCGTTAGTGAACCTACAGACCACTTGCAATACATGG